>JAODVQ020481912.1:0-10241 GCA_025400075.2 Phenganax stokvisi
AAGATTTAACAGTCAGATAACTCTGGAAACAAATCCTTGTTCCAGTGAACACCCCACTGATGAATATCACAGGAGAGACATTCCTCTTGGGGTTGAGAATAAAAAAAAACTTATTCCATCAGGCATGGTAGAGTTAGTACCTGGAACGTAAGTATGAAATGACCGAGAGCAGGTCTTGCACGGTTGAATAACAGGTTCTGTTTCAGCAATTGAACTCCCACACTCATTTGAATCATCTTCATTGATACTCTGGTATATTATAATAAACAGAAAATGCACAATGAACATACAAATAGCTAACAATCACCTCACATACATATTCATAACAGCAATTTATACAAAAAATTCACCAACCTTCTCCAAATTCATAATGTATACACGAAGTTTGCTGGGAGGAATCCCTTGCTGTTGGACAAAATCATATAGCGACAAATTTTCAGTGTCTTCAATTTCGTATGAAATACCAGAGGAGTCGGCAAGACAAAACACATCTTGAAATTCTTTTTGCTCCGGGAAAAACTTTTCTACTCCTTTCTGGATTACTTCCTTATAAGTAGCATTACTTGGAAAAGATATTATCATTGGTGGTGGTATGTATCTCCGTTTTATTCCTTTGTGAGCATCAACATCAAAAAGCATGCCACCCATATGAATCTACACACAACGTATATCATATTATTATGCAATTAAAAATTATATATCTAAGCCTCACATTTATTCGTTTAACAATAGTTGATTTTGGTAGTTTTCCTTGGGCTTTTGGTGAGAAAGTTGCTGAACGGGCATCCTTCATCTTTGCTGGCAGAGTTTAAACAGTTCCTTGCGATCTTTAGGCATAATAACAAACAATGTTACTCATTTTAGACGTATAGCAACTATCACATATCACAGAAAGCATGTTGCAATTTATGAGCCAAGACAATGCTGTTTTGATAGTTTTCTAGCGTATGGGAAAGGCCCAGGATTAGTATATACATACTTACATGTTTGAATAGAAGAGCAAGATGATGCAGAACTTGAAGGTCCTTGAGGTGACTGGCAATCAGATGCTGTACTTTTCTCTATGCAATAATCAACACCTGATGAGTATGCTATATTGGCTTCTTCGCCTATCAGACTTACCTAAGGATAAACGTGACGATCGAGAAGAAAGAGACATACTAACACGGCCCCTCTCCCATATCTCCCAAAGTAAAACATGAGTGCCAATGGCCATCCCATAGGACTCAAGGAGTCTAACCATGTGGTCTTTCTTGCTAAAAAAAATATGCTTACTAGTGACTTTCTGGTCAACTAGTATATCCACTGCCACATCATCTATCCCCTTTTCGAGCAATTCGGCTCTAAAGGAAGGCTCCATCTAGTCACAGCAAGCTTTTACCAAAGGACTACAAATCTACAAATCACAAATGACCGAGTACAAAGGTCAGCGCTGTATACTCTAGCTCAGCGGCAGCTAAAAGTTCATGGGTCAACTATTCATTGGGAAATGGAAATTGGAAAGTGGTATTATAATACGTAGAAGTGGAAATTGGAAGGCACCACTTGGCCGCTGTACATTACTGTTCGCTCCTCCTTTTTCTTCAGATACTCAGGGTCCCTGAAGAACCCAATATCTGACAGTAACCCCCAAAACAGCTTGTAAAGCCGATGCCTCTTTTCATCATTGGCTGGATGTGGATTGCAAGAGCCTTGGAGAAAGTCTGGAGGGAGTTGACAATGCACGGCGAGCACAAGCAATGCTGACAAGAATTCTCCCCTCACAGTGATGGAAACTGTGGATTCAGACGATACCCTCTGGGGTGTCTGTACTCTGAAAGTCATGGACAAATATTATTCAGCCTCTATCATGCATTGGCATTTGTAATACCTTCCGAGGAGCCTCAAGCCTCTTGCTGGAGGAGCCCCCTGTTGTTCCGTAGAGGCCTGTTGGTCTGTGGAGGCTTGCTGCCAATGCAGTGTCACTTCACACTTCGGACTGTTTGACTTGTCAAGACAGAACCGCCTGAGTCACCCATAGAATACTTGTGGAGGAGTTCTAGAGTATTCTACCATCACCTAAAGCATAGACGTAGGCTTTCTACACTTGTTTATGCAATATTCTAACCTTTATTTTGCATGTAGGAACCATCTGTTTCGTTTATACAGCTGAACCACGTTTGGAGCGCTATACACGTGTGCAATGCGTTACCGCACTTTGTAGTTCCCCATATATCAGTTTTGCAACGCTAAAACAGCCCGTGTAACGGTCATTATATGTCTCTGGTTTCTCTCTGTTTTTGAATTTGGGCCACATATTGCTTCCATCGTTGGCCTGGCCACCCCCCTTTTATAGGTGCATGCGCACGGTTGGTTTCCGATCGACTGCGTAGCTCCGGTGAGCGCGTAGTACGCAATATTTGTACGGAAGGTGTACGTTTTAGGCATAGGCACAAATTGCCATTTTCATAACCCCCTATTTGAGTGAAGATGAGAAGTGGGTGGCTCTCACTGTCACAGGTTCATATAATGTACTCAATATTATCATGTATGCAGGTATCCAAAATAATAATTCGAACAAAGAGACACACATATGGGGGTGTGTAGCAAGTTAGTTGCCTAAGTATGTAGGGTGTATCAATTCTTTGCCCAAACACTAAAAATCCATCTGTTGCTCAAGTTGGTGTAGTGTATGGAAAATTTTGGGCCTACAGGTGCATACATACTATGACAACATAGCTGTGGTGTTCTGTATCAACCAAATGTCTGCACGGGACCCAGCACTAAGTTGGTTGCTACACATTCTCGGTCTCTTCTGTGCAATTCTACGGATCTCATTATAAGCCAGCCATATTGCGGGCTCTGACGATCTTTTAGCAGATGCCCTGTCCAGAAATTACTTGCCATTGTTCTTCTCTCTCAATCCACAGATGAGTTCACACCCGACTCCTCTACACCCACCTCTCCTAGAGCTAGTGCTGAACAAGATTGCCTCCAAGAAGTGGATGGAATTGTCACTGGATACTTGTCACAGAGTGTTGCTCCAGCCAACCTCACAGTCTACTCATCCGCAAAGAGACATTACGCATCTTTCTGAGAGGACTACGGCCTAGATTTGTGGCCGGTTCAGGTTTTTTGGCTGTTTTGTTTCTGAAGCCATAATCAAAGCTTACCTGTCCGGTCTCCGCTACTTTCAAATACAAAGGGGCTGGTAAGCCAAGGCTGGTTTGAGGACTAAGAGAAGTTGTGTAGACAATATATATACATTAAGTAGTGTAGTTCAGGGTGTCATTAAGGAAGAGACACAGACATATGGATTCTTATTCGACATTCAAAAAGTTTATGATACTATATGGCGTAATGGCTTGGGGTGTAAGTTGTTTGAGCTTGGTATTAATGCGAAGTTGTGGAGAGTAATTAAGGGGATGTATGAGTCGTCCAGCAGTGCTGTATTACTAGAAAGAGAAAGATCAACCTCATTTGGTGTCCAGCAAGGTGAATCCCATGGATGTCACCTGTCACCTACTTTGTTTTCAGTGTTTATCAATGACCTTTTAAAGGAGGTTCATAACGCTGGACTTGGTATTAAGCTTATTAGTGGAGAGAGATTTGGTGGTCTACCATTTGCAGATGACTTTGTAGGTGTAAATGAATCAAAGGAAAATTTGCAAAGCCTTATATAGTTTGTATGTACTATAATAAGTGGAGAGTAAAGGCAAAGAGAGCGGTGATGGTATTTTCTAAGGATAGTATTGAGGGAAGTTGGAAATGGGGGAGAGAGAGAGTTGCCTAAGGTTGATAAACACACATACTTAGGAGTAGACTTTACCTATAGTGGGTCATGGAATGCACATGTTAAGAAAGTATTAGATAGTGGTAAGAAGGTTAACGAACTGCATAGTGTGATTAGTAATAGTAAGTAAAAGTCAATTTGGGAACGGAATATACTTTTAGCAGTATTTGCATGAAGAGTGTGATGCAGGCACACCACAGAGGGAATTCACATTGGGTTTCAGGGCTGAATGGTAAGTTTGGTAAGTTTAATAAGTTGAAGTGTCAGAGTGGTAAGACGGGCACCTTTGGTTGCCTCCTTTTAACATTAAATGGCGCCCACTCTGGTGGGTGTGTGGACGATGGCAGTATTGCATGATTGAGTTTATTATTATTATATAAAGTGATAACTTTTCTTTTCACAGAGATGTTGGTATCATATTAACAACACATGTTTGCACTGCAATGTAAATATTGCTGTCTCCATAGCTCTGATAAACTCGGTATCTTTCTTGAGATGGTAACTGTGCATACACCATGAAACAATGCACGGGCCACTCCTATATGAAAAGTACCGAAAACTGCTATCTAATTGTTAGCAACACTTAATCAAGCAGTCGGCTATAATGTATATTATGAGTAAGCATCACTCCTCGGTATCATCTGTTAAATAAGGAATGATAAAGATTAGAATGATAAAGATTAACCAGTGACCGAAGAAAACTAGCTGCTGATGGAGTTACAACTTTGGCTGTGGACTACTTCACGATCTGGAGTAGGAGTAAAAAGCATTCCCATTGAGGTTGATTCAAGGGAATGAGTTCTCCAAAATATCCACATCTGTGCAGCTACACAACAGAAAAATAGATATATTTAATGTCACACACGACATATTTTACCTGATAGGGGTAGCTTTCTATTTGAAGTGATATGAACTGGTAGAAAATTATTTGGAGGTTTGCTTATAGATTTTTTTCTATTATACACAAAACTCTCCATAGCAAAATTTGAAGTTTCTAGTGTGAAAAAGCCTTTATCAATAATGAAGTGCTTCAACATAAGCCTTTTCTATCTTGTGGCATTTGTCCAGCTGCTACGTGATATCCCTTTATTTTATTTAGAGGACTGCAGTAGTTAATTAACCCTTGGTGCGCATGCGTAAGGTTTACTGTGCTCGTTCTGTGTGTCTGTCCGTCTATCCGTCCATCCATTATTGTACATCTTGCTTCTGGAAGCATATTTTGTGCTCTAAAGTGGGTTACGTGTTCTTTATGCAATGGTCATCAAAATTATTGTCCTGATTTTTGCTGAATATGTTTCGTTCCTGAGATATAGAGATTTTCATCTCCTACTTGGTTGGTATCGACAGCTATATTGACCGAACAACACTATCACGCTTGGTTGTGAAAAACAGATCGTTTTCTTCCGCTAGTGTGTCCGGAATTCGATAGCCTGAAAGTAACGCATTGTGTCTGTCAAGGAGTCTACACACTGGGTGCGAGCGTTTGATTCTCGTGTTTGATGCTTGTTTGCAATCCTTTTTCTTTTTTGCTTTAATTGACAAGATACACCCACCGCTGGACAGGCTTGCTACTCTTTTTATGCACAAATAGTACATAGTACATGGTTTATCCTGCACTACCGCACTAGAACTGTTCTTAGCTAGGTTTAGGAATCAGCAATATCCTGCAGTACCACCATCAATGGGGAAGATATGCAAGCAATTAACTGATTTGACCACTATGTCTACTATAGTTAATGTTACCCAAAGTATAATAGAACATTTCTGCATGAAAACTTAGGAGAAACGCTAGTATTATGTGATTTAGTGGTCAAAGTTTATGGATTCCTGCATAAGATCCAATAGGATTACACACTTCTAACTCATCAAAATACATAATAAGCTGTAGACCATCTGGGTGAGCCTTTAGGAATGATTTTTAAAGAGTATCTCATCACCAAAGTCAGTAAAGTGGCCTTCAGGTGAAAGTGGCTGCCGGAAAATGTAGCAAAAGCATTACTTAGACCACTCATTAATTATACCTAAAGGCGGAAGCTTTGATTTTATCAGCTACTCTATTCCAAACAACTTAGTCACCTGGCTGTAACTTAGTTACCTGCTAGCTAGCGACTTGGCAAAAGCACTGCAAGGTACGATACGAGCTGACTAGGGATAAGATGATGAGCATCGAATGGTAGTAAAAGAAAATGAAACGACCGACATAGTTGTTGGCCTTTTTTTCAAATAGGAACGCTCTGTCACACGGACTCACTGGCAGAAAGAGCTAGAACATCTCTAGAAAATAGAACTACAAGGTCTACTTACGAACTGCACAAGAAAGAGTGCACGTAGATCGGTACTGGGAAGAACACAAGCCATCAAAACGACTGCTTTAAGGTAATCTTCCCTTGAAGAACAGCTCAATATCAAGCAGACACACTGCCAGAAGAGCTGTTATTGATGGGAAAGATCTCAATCATCACGGAGTGTCCTGGTAGCGGCGTCAGCCAGAACCAACGTGCACAGTTATGAGGCTACAGCTACTGTTCGGTAGCAAAACCGTCAAATGAGCTGTTGATCGGCAGCTGTTCAACGTCGAGATGACTAGAGCAACCATGTCAAGCAACAATTAGCTGGAGAAACGGCAGAAAGCACGACAAGAGCAACCAGAGAAACTGCCCGTTTTTTGAGTTTCTGTAGTAACGCAGTGGGCACCTACACATACGCGCACCACGTTGCTAAGGAGCGGCCGGTTGTCATGGCAATTATCGTGGTCTAAGAGAGTTAGTCACCACAAGTGGTTTCTCAGTTTACACTACCTCAAAGTTACCACTTGTAGTTGACTAACCCTTACAGAATCATCAACGATAGATGTTTATTGGTAGCAATTTACTTCATCACATAAATTCCAATTACTCAACAAGACTTTCAATCCCATTTCCAAGGGAAAATATTGGAACATGTCTCGCTTTTCCTGGACTCTTCCTCTGGAACTTGTAATACGAGTTTAACCAAGTTGTACTGTGACAGGTTCCTGCAATAATTATTATAATATGAGATACAGAGAAGGATTTGGGCATACGATGAGATTGAAGTTCTCCTTCTAGTATTAAGTTTGCTTGTATTCGCTGATTAAGTTACTGAATGGGTCAGGAATATGAAATAATTCCATCTCAGTTGAACCCAATTCCAACCTCACTACTTGCTTCAGATCTGATAGCTGATTGTGTTCCATTGTATTACTTTAAGAATGATTTCATATTTTGTTATCTCTTTTTATAAATGCATATGTGAATGCAAACACGTTGTAGTTAGTAGAGCTTAGTTCACTGTAAGCAACTTACTGTGCTAATAAAAGAGACATTAAAGTGTTTGTTACATTTAATTGTAAAGTAGTTACTAAAGCACGCCTTAAGGTTACTGTGAACTGTTAGCCTAATTAATTATTCTTAAAATAAAGTTTCACTATACATGCGCATAGCCAGTTTTTCGGGATATTGAACATTCATCACAAAGGACCATCATAGCCTATCTTCACTACATACTGGCCTAACTACAGCTTTGTAAAGCATGGATGTATAGAGAGCTTCATCAGCACACCAATTGCAAGAGTTTCTGCGTCAGTTTATCACCAGGTAAGTCGGAAAAAACGCTATATACCAACTGGTGTATAACTCATGCTGGTCCCCAGAGTAATCCTGAATGTTTTATTGGTCACAAGAGCCGCAATTTCAACAACCATGCCCTAATAACCAACTTTTGGTCACATCTGGAAGCTCAGGGACTTAGAGACAGAGCAGGAGAAGCATTTCCTGACACCAGACATATCGAGAGCACTAATACACTTCCTAGCACTAGTCGGCACTGTAGTTTGCTGTGTCTCTCAGGCCCGGCATTCTTGCTTTATTTATGGCATAAGTAACAAGTGCTTAACTGTGGTGAAATTCAAACGAGGGGTAGGCAAAGAGCCTAACACCATCACAGGGTTGGAAATGTTTGGACCAGAGATGCACAAATTGCCAACCATGAGAGCTGACACAATTCAACGAGGCGGTGTGAAAGGTTGGGTCAACCACCAAATGTAGTGAAAACCCGGTGAGAGAACCGTGTCATGTACAGGTCCCTGGCCGCATGTGGAAGCCGGTCAGGTCGCAAGTATGCCCTGTACAGAGCAGACAGGTAAGCAACCTAAAGCAATCTCACCAACAAAGCAGCAAAGGAAACTTACCCAGAAGCCTTGTCCATCCCATAGAGGTAAACAACAATAAGCTCCTCAGCCCTGAGTTTGGCAACTTAGAAGCACATATTGACCTAGAAATCAATTATAGACAACCCATGGATCATACAGTTAATCAGGGGTACCAATTGGAAGTACAATTCAAACTTCCTACTAGACCAGCAACAGTAGAGATAAGACTCGACACAACAGGAGTAGGCCCTCTCAATATAGGAAGAAAACTTACTAACATAGGGGCAATCCCTCCAACTTCAGTATCAGATGGCTATTTCAGCCCAATGTTCGTGGTGCAGATGAAGAACAGGGGCTAATAAAAATGAGGATCAAGACCTCTTATTAGAAAGTGTGCATAAAGTGTTGATATCAGAACAACAAATGGAAATTTTTTTTCCACATCATGATGAATACAGTTTATCATCATCCTGAGCTGACTTTCTTCTTCCGGCTTGTGACAACTTCCTGGATCGCTATATATGTTCCCAGAGAGGGTCACATAGATCAAGCACAAGGCTATAGCTTACTCTTCGCGCATGAATGATATCTATGAGACAGGCAAAATTTAGAAGTACGCGCAGGTCACATGAATATTTTTTATCAGCTGTTTCATGAAGATGATTTTCCATCATTCTTTTTATCCCAAGAACATCATAGAGAATTTATTTTTGATCTTTTTCTAAATACTATTTTTCTACTGCTTCAGTTTAGTAAGTAATCTACTCATCTCTACCATTCTTTTTATCCCAACAACATGATAGAGTGTTTATTTTTGATCTTATTATATTTGATACTATTTTTCTACTGCTTCAGTTTAGTAAGTCTCATATCCAACTATCTAACTTCTCTTTGCTCATTGCTGTCTATTTGTCACGTACTTGTTTTTTTTCAGAGTTATGACTCTGGGTGTGTGGGGGAGAGTTGCCTAGCCGTAAATGATTCCTTAACCTACCACCCCAGTTCTCAAGGCTAGGCACACAGAGTCCTACTCACTTGCTGTATTTTTTTGTTGTGTGTTCAACTTAGTGCATGCTGTGGTTTATGTCATGCTTGTGTCTCCAATGCGTTTTGTTGTTCTGATTTTTTGTGTACATGATTTTAGGTTGTTGGGTCAGGTTTTCTTTTTTCTTTCTTTTCTTTCTAATAAACTTTATGCTAGTATGCTTAAAAAAATAATTTCATACACTCACGAGGTATTACTTCCTGCCAATTATAGGTATCCTAATTCACTAAAAATATTCACAGATTACTTTCTATCTGCCTTTATTTTGCTTGGAATTGTATTAACTAAGCAGCATACTAAGAACTTTCTTTGGATTAGCCATAATGATACAACAATGAGTGTTTAAAATCGTTGCTACATCATAATGTTAACAATTTGTTTTGCACAAAGAACAATGATCTGTGGTTGAGCTGTGAAATTTTGAGTGAGAGGTGAAATGTTAGGCCATGTTTGTTTGTCAGGGACTTTTCTGTTAGCAACTTATTAATGTAGTGGTTGCCATGGAGATAGAGTGATGTCATAGTTACTATGAAGAGAGTTTAGTGTGCTCTACCTTTGGACCAAGTTTGCTTGTCAGGGAACCTTCTATTATCAAGTTATGACAGCAGTTTTTAGAATGGTTGACAGACCAAATCCGCGCATGCGTGAACGCAGTGCAGATATAATAGAAACTGTTGCTATAACACTGCCTAGGTCATGCCAACTTCTTACACTGTAGATCTTAAATGGAGAGTGGTGTGGTCAAAACTCGATAACGATATGACTACAGGGTTGATTGCAAGAGTGATGCGCATTTGACAAAGTTAAGTGAAATGATACCTCGCGCTCTTCCAATGGACAGGAGATGTCACTCCAGCACCTCAACGTCGTGGCACTGAGAGACTAATGGAGACTTTGAACAGATAGTATCCGAAAATGTTTATGAATTGCAAGAGAAGTTTTGCAGTAAATTTGGTGTGTGGATAAGTGTGCCAACACTTTATGCAGAACATTGAAGAATATGGGTTGCTCTTGGAGAGTCGCCATATAGTTCTTCAGTGTTCTGAGGAGTCACGTGGCAAATTCATGGCAAAAATGAGTTTATATGATGCAGATATGTTAATTTTGATTGACGAGAGTGGATGTGATCACAGGAACAGTGCTAGAAAGTATGCTTACACTATCAGAGGAATACCTCCTGCTGATCGTAGAATACTGGCACGGGGTACAAGATACTCAGCAATTGCTGCTGCCACTGTACGTGGTGTTCATGATGT
>JAODVQ020482129.1:0-10239 GCA_025400075.2 Phenganax stokvisi
GAACAAAGCCTGCGATATACGGTTAGAGGTCCATGACACGTACATGGACAACATACATATATATATATTTATATATAGAAAAATTCCGTTGCGACGAATGAGTTAGCTCGCTCCCACTCGCCAATTAAAGAAAAACTACATTCTTCTTCCTGTTCCTAAAACTTCTCTAGAAAAAACAGAAATTATTTTCATCAACACATCAACTTCACGCGAACTTGTTTCCATGTAATTCTGTTCATTGTTGGAGAGAGGCCATGGCATCAGGATATTCAATTCATCGTGGAGTGCCAGGGTAGAGAAATAGGTGAGGTTGCAGAACTGATAGATGTGTCCTACCTTCG
Source organism: Phenganax stokvisi (assembly GCA_025400075.2). NCBI lineage: Eukaryota > Metazoa > Cnidaria > Anthozoa > Malacalcyonacea > Clavulariidae > Phenganax > Phenganax stokvisi. Next base: position 342 of record JAODVQ020482129.1, read on the forward strand.
AAAATATGGTAGTATCGTCATGAAGCCGATGGCTACAGCAGTAACATGAGATGGGAACATGCCATTCTTATAAAGCCAAAAGTAAGGAAAAAGACGTTCATTAGCACACCAGAGCACGAGCTCAGGTTTGTCTTCTTGTATGGAACACAGATCGATTATGACCTACGTTATGGAGTGGTGCACTACTCTATACCAAGCAGAGATGTAGGACAATCTGAAGATACCAAGACCAGGCTTACACATACAGATATAAAGGATGGAAGCAGTATATGGGTGCCGTTAGTCAGATTTTGTAGTTAACAGCCAGAACGATGACACTGATCTGACAAGCAGGACGCACACCACACATTGATTGTTGTAAAAAACTGTGAGAAGAGTCTTCTCCTGGGTCGCATTCGTGGATTAACTTACAGAAATTGTTTACTAGAGTACGTGGAATCTCCAAGATTTTAGGTCATTACTCACATGCACATGCAGTGGATATATACCAGGTTGTTTTTCCCCTCCCACTTATCCTGGGTACGAGGCTAGGGGGAATATAGGTCAAAGCTGGCAGCGAAAGTTCGTCTGCAGTCATTCAAATACTTAAGAGGGACAGGGAGGAAGAGGAACAGGAACGGGGCATCAATCCAAGAAAATAAAACAAACACTCTTGTCGCACAATTAGGTCACCTCTAAAGGGAAGAAAAGGAAACTGCTCAATTGTAGGCCGATATGGTGTTGATATCAGTGGACTTGTGCCCGTCTGCTTCTAAAATCACTTCTGAAGAAATAAGGCAGCATACATGAGGAAGTAAGTCATTTATGAATAGCTAGGAGATATAGCTAGCAACTGAGGGCTTCATATTCATTATCTTCGAAGAAATGTGCCTGTCCGGCCATCGATAGCGTTGTCAAAGAATAGATGTGTCTTGCATCATTCATTGCCAGCCCATCAGCAACTGTCTGGAATTCTTCAGTTGACGAATCAATCAGCAGTGTGAATCCATCACCTATTATGTCTTCATTTTCATCACAGAATATACACTCCACCTAGAGTTAACCAGACAGCACTTATTTCATCACATGGTCCTACAAAAAAGTAATCCACTCTAGCATCTTGAGAACCCACTGGTGCATGCCAGGCTTGCAACAGCAAAATCTTGCTTACATTTTCTCCAGTGATAAAGTCCAGCCCAGTGGTGAAATAGCCCATTCGGTGTTCGAGTGTTAACCTCCAACGGGTATGCTGAAATGATGAGAGAAAAGGAAAAGAGAGAAAGAACCAGCAGAGCTCAGGCCAAGAAGAAGGGAAGAAGAGAGACAAAGAAGCCTGAATGTGAGAAGGAGCATGAAAAGAAGACAACAGACTGAGCAAAGAAGTATGGATCAATAAAAGGAAAGGGGTGAAAGGATCAGGAGGAGAAGTGAAAATCAAACAGGAAGCACCTAAGACAAAGCTCATATGATGAAAATAGTGCTGTAGAGATTCACCAACCCTCATAAGTTGCACTTGTTCTGTAAGGCCAGCATGTCATTACAGCGATAAGGAGCGTGCTGAAAGTAAAGGGATCAGGTAGGAAGAATGGCACCGTGTACTAAACGGCAGGAAGCGTGGTCTAAAGTACGCGCATACCACTCCCACGCGCATGCACACTTGTAACGTTTTTTTATTATAAAACCAAAAAAGAAAAATAAGAAAAATAAGTAAAATAATAAATAATTAGGAACACACACATTAGCAGTTTGAGGAGTCCGTCAGAGGATGGAGCCATAGGAATAGTTCGCTTGAGCCACATGGTAGCGTTACCTCTCCACAAAGCTATTGCCAGATGACCAAACAAGTGATTTATAGAACAATTGATATTCGGGGAGTAAGAGCGCTGCCCAAGATATTTTCCTATCCTTCGGATCGTAGCTATTGCGTCTGACGACTAACCACCGAATGTCTTAATGACCATGGGCATACACTCAAAACTGGCCCGACGGCAAGAATTGAGGTTTGTCGATAACTTGCGCTGAATACCCACATTGAGAGCGTGTCCAGGAATGACTGCTGCTTGGTCCAAAGTGAGTCGCTGCAGTTGTGAAATGACTGTGACATCGAGTGCTACCTGTCTGCCATGGCACCAATTAGGTATCAAAGTGTCAGCAGGGCGAGCACTGGAATTGGGAACAGTAAAAGCGACTTCTTTATGTGGTCCTAAAGCTGCCATCTGTGCTGAGGAAAACAGGACATCTCTGATGCTGTTGTGTCGAGGAATTCTGTGACCCATTACCTCCACAGCCCACTTGGTGGTCACCCATTCTGTCAGCATTTAGGTCACATTCTGGACACTGACAATCACTCCCATAGAGAGGAAGTCCTAACCAGTATCTCAGAGAGTACTTGAACTCTTGGTCCGGAAGACGAAGGCCGAGAGAAGTTGAAGGGATAACATTGAGCCAATCACCTGCATGTGGAAGACTGGTATTCAGCCATGTCCACTGGGATAATGGCCCACCGACAATGCGGTCCAAGCAGGACAGGAATACCAGCTGGTAACGAGGATAAAGCAGGATCAGCATCAGGTGGAATAAAGAGTAGTGATTTTGACCGATTAAGTTTAAGACCCAAATCTGCGCCGTCATTTTCGATAATGTTCAAGGCAGCAGTAAGGTCTTGAGGTGATCCTATGAGAGTCCCGTCATCGAGATACCATAGATTGGCTGTGAGGGTGGGGATCTCAGAGTTGATGCGTTCTACCCTAGATTGGAGGGCAACAGCAAAACCCAGAGGGTCAAGTTGGTCTCCTTGTTGCACTCCACTGCAACTTGGAATAGTGTAGGAACCAAAATATAATGGTGGTTGGGAAGAGTAACAGGCCTCCCTCCATGCTACAACTCCCGGAATGTGACAATGTACTTCAGTAAACATGCTCTCTCTATTAAGACAGTTAAAGGCATTGCTGAAGTCAAGGAGTAGATGCTAAAAGATGAGTAACAGAATGTATTATTGCTTCACAACCTCCCTTTATCACTACTCCAAGTTGAAGTGGTGAGAGGTACCGAGTAGCAGACTGGCGTGCTGCTGCGGCAAGACATTTTGATATTAAATGCCTTAGAGTCTCACCCACTGCAACTGGACGCAAACCACCATTTTTCTTCTGACATGCAATTAGGGATGCGCTGCAGAGATGTGATAGGATAGAAGCAGAGATCTGGCCAGGAGATAGTGTAGGCATAGTTTGGGCTGCACATGTTGGAGACAGGCAACAGATGGCCTCATGGAGGTGAGTTGGGCGAAGATCAGAAGGGAGAGGGGCAGAGCCATTAGGAAAGGTGTTTACAGCTTTAAAAACAGCTCATTCTGAGATGTAATAAGGTGGAGGAACTGGGCCAATAGGTGTGGCAGAAATTTTTGTCTGTGGATGTTTATCCTGCATCTCCTTCAGCACTTACATAGAAGGTTTAACTACACCACTTGATGTCACAGCTTTAATAGCTTTGCCATATAGGCCATCTTGGATGTCTCGCTTGGCTTGTTGTGCATTGTAGTTGCGTTGCGAGGCTTCCGAGTTAATGGAGGATGCTCGATGAGATGTCTTCTGACAAGATTCAACAGCCTCTGCCCACAGTGCAGGGAGATCTCCATTAGACCAGCGCTGTAAATGTGTCTTCACTTGTTGGAGAATGTAACGCCAGGGCTGGCGGTGACTGGACGTAGGACTGGCATTTAGGAAGCATAAAAAGCTTGCACCAATCATAAAGGTCCTCTGGATGATTGATGACTAGAAGAAGGGAATCATTTAAGGTCTTCAGCCAAGCATCTCTTGCACCCTTGGGGATATGCTGTAGTGTAGGAATATAAGTCTTAAACACTGACGAGAGAGTGGGTAAAGAGCTGGCTGTGTTTGTATTTGATTGTGACAGACCTTGATCTTGACTGTCATTAGAAACAGGGCAACCTGACGCAGCTCTAGGGGAAGGGGCCGTGCTAGCAGAAGGAGAGGATGGGGCGCTGGTAGGAGGAGAGGCTGAAACAGTTGTCGGGATTGCAATGGTGGTAGGAGACATTCGGGTAGTCGTAGGAGACACTAAGGTAGGCGTGGCCTGTGAACCCTGGTTTTGACATCTATCCAAAGCGCCTGGAAGACAGCCCGAACAGGGTTTGGCGCTTTTAACACAGACACATCGGATGCATTTAGACGTACGGTTACATCTACAATATCGCCTGTTGGGTAGAGTAGGGGAGGAGGGCATCTTCTACTAGCACTTCTTATCGTCCATATTATCAACTTGGCTCATGCGTGATTGTGATGTAATGTCGTAACGTCGAAAAAACGCTACGTTGACGTACGTATGTACAGGATGAACAGTCGCGTTTACATATGTGCAGGAATGTATAAACCAACCGCAATCAGCTGATTACATAGCAAATGCATACTAGAACGCATGGGTATAGTGTTTTAGCGGGAAATTTGAGCGTGGAAAACTCCTTCAGTCTAGCTGACAGTCTTGTTGAGCTCGTTTTAAGCATGTCACTGTCCCTCATTCACTTTGGAGAGATTATTTTTGGAGGTGTCGAAGGTATCATCGATTTCCTGCTCAGGAATGGTCTTCTAGCACGTTCAATGGACTGTGGGAGGTAAATATTGTGAAAAATCATGTAAATAATTCTAAATGGAGTTAATAGATGCTCTGTTCCAATGGTGGAGAGGGCTAGGAAAGATGTATCTGATGAGATAAGTTGGTGGTGCCCTCAGTGAAAGAGTCGCAAGACAATAAGAGAGGGTAACTTCTTTAATAAGTCCTGCTTACTATTGAAAAAATGGTTACTCCTGCTACACTTATGGCTGCGAGAGTTTCCAGTCACTATGGCAGCACTAGATGCAGATATTGCAAAGAGTACTGCAATTGATGTATATCAGTGGTTCTGTGAGGTGTGCTCGAATGCACTCCTGGGTACACCAATTGTGTTGGGTGGAAACGGAGTAATTGTTGTAATAGATGAGTCTCTATTTCGCCACAAACCGAAGGTATAGATTAGATTCTAGTCAATTTTATTATTATACCATGATTTTTAGCACCATTGCGGTCGTCCCCCACACCATCAGGTTTGGGTCTTCAGCATGGTCGATACATAACACACACCTGGTCTTGGATACATGGAGGTGGTACCATCCCGAGACAGAAACACCCTCCGTCCAATAATACAGGCTCACACGGCTCCGGGAACAATAATACATTCGGACCAGTGGAGAGCTTACAATTCTGTCTCCAGCCTCCCAAGTGTTGCTGCTCATGGTGTAGTGAACCACTCGTTACATTTTGTAGACCCTGTAACTGGAGTCCACACTCAAACAGTCGAGAGTTACTGGAACAGAATTAAGACAAAACTCAAGCTAATGAAGGGATGTGATGAAACCCAGCTATCGTCTTACTTTGATGAGTTCCCGTGGCGGGAGAGGCACGGAAGGACTGGTAATCAGGCCCTACAGGGTATAATGAGAGACATTGCGCAGCAATACCAAGTATAATGAGCCATTAGAATATCCGGATATCCTACAACCCCCAACTATTTCATATACATACTAATCTAACCTGCTACTTACCTTTTTATATACATTCACTGCCTTTTTTCCAACACACACTTTTCATTCACCATCTTTTATTGGGTTCATAGTTCATATTTCAACGTAGCGTTTTTCGACGTTGCGAGTACGCATGCACGTGGGAGTGGTACGCGCGTACTTTCATTTAGTACACTGTTCCGTTCTTCCTACCTGATCCAAGTAAAGAGTGACAGCATGTGTGTGGAATAATTGAGATCCACAAATCAAAAAAACAATTGCTTGGTTGACTGCAATGAATGTGGCGAGTAGGCTCACACTCGCTATCCATTTGGAAGCAACTCGGTTACATGTGTTGTTCTTGCAAAAAAAAACAGGCACTGTTTGACAACAGTGTTTGTGCACATCAAAGCCGTTGGACAACAACATGAATTCCATTATCGCCATGACCACATAAACCACGTGACATAGAGAATCAAATGGCAAAGCACAAACTGAACACTAGTCATCATAGTTTAACATATAGGACACGTTGCTTTAATTATCTTTACCATAGAAGATCCACAGTCACACACTTCACCATCATCTAGAAGGCCATTCCCACAGAGTGGATCTGTAACACTGGCCTCTGGCCTGTTTTGAAGACAGTTGCCTAGTTCTCCAGATAAGCTATTTTGTAGGGTCTCCACACTACAAGAGCTCCAGGTTGTGGGTGGAGGATACCGTATAGCTGCATGCATGATGCAGGTGCCTGACTGCTCCCCTACACACAAACAGCTATCTAGAATAAACAAAGAAAAACTTTCACAGTACCGAAATCTCTTGTTAACCACACCCCTCTTCAAAATTCAGCACATGCATGAGCAGTAGATACCAGGCCTAACCACATCCATGCCTACTTACAATTAACCATGGCCGACTTAACATTATATTCTCATTACAGATACCATCATCTTAATCCTTCACAAAGCACGGTGCCAAGAAAAAAACTAAACATGATATCAAGCTAAAACTTTACATGTACAGATTAATCCAAAATAGACCCTCTATGATAACATTCAAGGAATTTGTATTTTACTTGCAACCATACCATCATCATGATCCATAGCAAATATATGGCCCAGCTCATGTGCAGTAGTACTAACAAGTGAATTAAGCTCTTCTCCCCCATCCTGCACTAATCCAACTGCACTTTTGACTTCCTTACAAATAGTTCCAGTGTAAGCTATACCAATTGTTGTACCTTCAAGTTCTGTTCCTCTAGAAATACAACATAATATAATAAGCAATAAGGTAAATAGTCTATTAAGCTGTACAGTAGTCTCTATTTACTAGGCATACGCATGCGTAGTGTAGAGCAGTTAAATTACACTGTTACTAACAGTAAATTACACAGCTATATGTGCATGTGCCAAGTGCAATTGCTGGTTTATTTTTACAAGAAATTCTTTCAACAACGATTATGTGCACTTGAAGTTCATAGCTATGATCACATAAGTATGCCATAACAATAGTTAGCTCTTGTAGACGCAGACGCAATCAACAACTTTCATGCTTCACCCAGGAGTGTTCTAACGCACAAGTACTAATTAACTGCCTTGAAAAGGGGGTCCATGGTCCCCACACACCCCTCTCTGAATCCAACACAATGGTGTTGAACTGAGAGTGATCTAGCAGAGCTAATTAGTATTAACATCCATGGGCATTGTGGTAATTATACATAAACCACTTAGCATTAACAAACTGCTAATACCAATGCCGAAGACTGCACAAGCATTGGGACGAGGCTGTGGACTGGTTTCAAATGAGATGCAACGATTTTAGATGCGATACAAGAGACAGGAAAGGCAGTATAATCAGCACTACAGGCTTACTAGGTGTGATGCTAGCATAAGGTAATGCCCAAACTCAGAATTTCCCTTAATAAGAGGCAAAATAGAAATTCAAGTATCAGCAGTATGACTTCCAGCTCCTGGGATTGCCCTTTTTTCTCACTTACAGAACACGCCCACCTCCGTATATTCAGCGTAGCGCAAAGCTTTTTCGTCTCACTTCATCAAAGACCGACAACTCAACAAAAGCAAGTAACCCTACTTTATGGGTTCTTTTCTCTTGATATGCTGCTGGGCTGCAATATAGCTAGAGGAAAATCACAGTTCCGAGAGCAGCATACGCTATACAGCTACCTCCTGTTTGCGCTGAAGGTTTGCACTTTAGTGCTTTTCATTGTTTTCAGCATTACTTAACATATACATAAATGGCACTCAGAATCTTCGAGTTTATCATTCATTGTAGACATGACGTATTTATTTTTTGGGTACCAAATCTCATCTTCTCTCATATTTTGAGCAAAAATAAAGTGAGCATTTAATGACTTACTGTACACCTTTAAGGAAATCTAACTTTCTACGTAACCAGCACAAAACCAAGCCCTTTGTTAATTAGTTACCATTTTAAAACATGAACCTATGTAAAAGACAGCGAGTCTACTCACGTGAAGAGCATAGCACTGTCGTAGCGCTGTGGAAATTTTGTGGAGTAGTCACCAAAATTCTTCAACAGAGCTCCAGCATTACTTGTAATCTTTATTAAATCCTTTTTTGTCCAGGTAATAACATCCACTACTACAATTCTCACCCCCTGGGCTTTGAATATCTAAAGAGAATACACGAGCATAAAGAGGTAAACATATGCAAAATATCTTAAGTAATCCTCAGCGAGCATGCACAAGGGTTATGGTACTCATTCTGTGTGTGTCTGTCTGTTTGTCTGTCCATAATTGCACATCTAACTTCTCGAAGCATGTTTCGCGCTAAAACAGAAGCTACATTATTTTGGTGCGGTGAACATCAAAAACATTCGGGGGGTTATTCCTGAAATCGCTTCGTTGCTGAGATATAGTGATTTTCATTCCCAATTTGATAACTATTGATGGTCATATTGAGCATCCAGACATTTGCAAACGGCTGTCTACCAAGTTTGCACAGCACTTTCATACTTGTGTCCGTAGGCCTAACGGTAACATTCTATTTTCTGGGACTAAGTACCCGAGTTCAACTCCTGCCATTGTCCTCAATCCCTTTAGTCTTAGTTTACGAGACATGCCCACTCTGTTCAAGCTCTATAGATGCAATACGCAAGCTTTTTTGTCTCACTTCATCAAAGCCAAATGGAGCAGTTTAGCCTATGTACAAAAGATTATAGGTTCTGTTTTAGGTTTTAAAACGGTCAAAGTTGCTAATTAATCCCTAACATCTACAACACAAAATGCTGAGAGACTGGTTGCTATTTACTAGGAGAATTTAGAACTTTGTTGGCTTGCGGTATACGCTCATACATGAGTGTCTAAAATAAAGTTGGTACGAAGCTTTTACAGCACTAATGATATTCACGGTTTGTAGGGTTCCATGTGCAACACACTATCTTTCACTCCCCACAATATAGTGGCAATGGACAACAAACAAAACACAATGATAAATTTTTCCATTAAAATAGATAGCTGGCTTGCTTCTCTCAAAATTAATTTTGACGCAGATGCAAGGTATAATGCAAGTGCAATGGTGCCAGGAGTTTAACGTCAACAGATCTTAAAACAGCTTGCATATTCCATTATTCATAGAAATAATGAAAAACACTGCTGAAGTGCAAACCCTCAGCACTGGCATTTCATGCAACCTGAATCTACATAATTTTCAGCTTGTTATTTGACCCGGAGAGCATAAGTAAGGCATAAACAATCTCATGCTGAGTGTAGAGTAGCATGTTTTGTCACAGAAAGACAATCCATTATACTGCAGTCTGTGTATGCATGCTTGCTACACTGTAGAAGTGTGTCAAAGAAGTGGGAAAAACTTATATGTGACAAGCTCTGAGAAAACGACCCTAATTGCGGCTTTAGTACATTCGTAATAGCGGCGGTTTTATAACGAATCAGCTGCTTATGGACCCGAGAATTCGAGGCATTCGGCGCCCATGTGCTTTGTTACACACATAATTTTTGACCAGAAGTAGAAATTTAATTGTGCATATTGGCATTTTGCCTCGCGGAATAGTGCTCCAAGTTCTGTTCTATAACTTCGTGATAAAATATGCTATCGTCAATCAATGGAGCAAAGATAGCTCTTCATATTTATACTTCAAACTCATTTTCGTGTAGGTGCGCAATAAGGGTCATTTTCTCAGAAGCTGTCACATATTGCCTCTCACTCGCATTGGCAATACAGGTACATATATGGAGTCTTATGGGGATGTCAGTGAAATACTATTCTTTCAGGTACAAATCTTATGGTCTTAGTGACCTGTTTGGTCCACCATAGATTAATTAAACTTTGTACCCGGGATTGGAAACGGCGCACGTGAGCGCTTAG
>JAODVQ020482237.1:0-10236 GCA_025400075.2 Phenganax stokvisi
CCGATAGAAGCTAGATTAGTTTGTCGGCAACTTATAAAGATCAGAAGAATGTCATTAAGATTACTCATATGATCAGAAAAAACAAAATATTTGTTTAGTTCCACCACGTAAATGCTGGCAACCTGTCTCATGTTTAAAAAGTCTCCTCGATACGCAATGATGGAAACACTGGTGTAGTCTTTTTTTATTATGTTAACTTGATATTCTAGATTTATTCTTGTTAAAGTCGTGTTGTCGTCAAAAACGTGGTAGAGTAGTTTAATTTTTGAATTTCGACTAAGTATGAGAGGAAGAACAAAGGTTGGAGGGTATCTTGTACGATTACTAGAAGGATCTCTCCAGATATTTTTCATCATGTCTCCAAACTTAAATGTAAACATAAAGTTTGACTTTTTTTGTTCTATGTCGTTTTTTAACTGGGCTTTGAGGACTTTTATCCTATTCAAGTTAGTCGTTGCTAAGTTCTTGTTCGTTCCTATCAAAGTTTTATTATCTCTTATATCAGATTTATTTTGAACGGCTATTTTCCGATTATCTGTCATGTATTTTTTATTACCTGCGATATCTGTTTGATACACCGTAATATCGTTCTGATTTTGAAGCGTTCGGGATCTATTGGTAACGATTTGTGTTTCAGAAACGGTAGATTCTTTCTTTAATTCTTCTATGTCTTTTTTAATATTTTCTATTTTTTCCTGTGTTTTTTCTAAAACCTCATCATTGTTTTTGTTGTCTTCGTATGCCACATACAAGGGAGCCTTGCTCCTGCTTTGCGTTTGTCATTTATTAAAGAAAAAAAATAAGAAATTAGTTTTTAAATTTTTTCTGGACCTCATAAAATATATTTTGCAGTAAGGATTTCTACAATTACCATCACGATAGAAAGCACGAAGTGGGAGCTTTGCTTTCTTTCTACGAGATAATTTTCTGGAACGGAACTTTTATCATTTATTTTCTCATTTATTTTTTCATTTGTTTTATCATTTGTTTTTTCATTTTTTTTTTCATTTGTTTTTTCATTTATTTTTCATTTGTTGTTTCATTTGTTTTTTCATTTGTCTTATCAGGAACTACTACTTCTCTTTTCTTAACGCGGTTAACGTTCGTGTTCTTACGAAATTTCATTTCTCCTGTAGCTAAAGTTAAGACATTATTATATCCTGGGATAGGTTTTTCTAAAATAATCATGTTTGAAAGGATTAAAATGATCCCTGGACCTATCACCATATTTAAAACAACATTTGTGGTGGTTATTGCTGTACTCATGTTAGAAATAGTTATCGATGGGTCATCTTGAACGATCGTAGCTTGAACTAATTTATGAAACACATCTTGGGTTTGTGAACTCTTAGCACCTTGATTAAAGATAGACCATCTCGTATTGGCTTGAGCTCCTAAAACACTATAAACATAAGACTCCGTAGATTGTTGTAAAAGTTTTTGACCGAGCTTGGTTAATCCATCCGAATCTGGTTTAATGAATAATTTCCAATCATCTTCGCTTTTGTTCACGGTCTTATAAACCCAATCGTACTCTTGATCTTCTATATGTTCTCTTAAGTAAGGATTATGTCTAGGTTTTAACTTCATACGACCATAAAGTCTTCTAGCGATGTAGACAGCTGCATCGGCGTGTTTATCGGGTTTTTGATGTCTTATTATTTCTTTAATAGGCATTTTTTGTTGGATGAGTTTAAAGATCTTACTATTCACGTAAGGTTTTAATTTTTCTGAATATTTCAGGAAGTGTTTCATGTGATAATAAAAATAATATTTTGCCATAGAACTTATAATATTAGGTTGTTTTCTAGAAAAATGTTCTACACTCAAACCTCCTAAATAACTTATAACATAAGCTGCTACTAGACTCGTAAAATAAGGTATGTGAAGATAAGATTCTGATTTCTCAAATTCTTTTCTTATGTCTCCAAACATGTCCAGACTTTCTCGATCGAAACGAGTGTTTAAGGGATCTACTTTATAAGAAAAGTAGTCGTTCTCGTTCACGTAGAAATTTATTTTTGTAAAATCCAGCTTGTTCGTTTTGTTTAATTTTAATCCTTGTAAGGTTCCAAAATAATTCCAAATTTGTGGAATCCAGTATAGCGCTTCTCTTGTGTCTAAAGCTTTTTTCCATTCTTTTTTATGTTTAAAAGCATATGTTCCTAATCATATCTATAATTTTTACTAGCTTTATAATAAACATGATCTATAAGTTTAAGTGTTTTAATTTCAGGATAAACAGGATTTTCTTCATATTTTACAACACCTTCAAAACTAAAACGTGTTATATCTGCATTGGGATATTTTTTTAAAAATCTTTTATTAGCCTCAGACTCGTTCCAAGTTTTTATTATTTTCATGGCTTTATCATAATCTTTTCCATAATATTTTTTATACATATCATTTAATTGTGGAAGTAATCTATCTGTTGTGATTTCCATTTATTTATTTAAAAATAATTACTAAAATAAATGAACAAATTACGGTTAACCTAATTTATATAAAATAATTCAAAGGAAATAATCTTAGAAAGAAACATAAAAATAAATCCTGGAGATCGTTTATTTGTTAAGGCAGCTAGTATTTTTTGGAATTACAAAAGCATAAACACAAACTATAATGATAAGATCTTAGAAAGTGCTTTGCAGGCGCGAGGCGCCCTAAATAATGAACTTAAATTTGAACCAGGTTGTCATTACTTTTCTCAATTAAGATCTAAGTTAAAAGAATACAAACTAGAACTAGAAGAAAACATCCATACAAATAAGTGTAAGATAACTAATAAAAGATCTGGAGACGTTAACCTGAAGAATTTTGGAATGCTTTTAGGATTTGAAAAAAATAAAATAATTAAATCTAACGAACAATTAGAGTCTGATAAAAAAGTAGACATTCATCTAGGACTAAAATATGTTACAATACATTCTGATATCGTAGACAAGTTAAAAAATTTTGATACCGATGGAGGCTTGTCTTCTGCTATAATAACTTTACATATCACGACAACACAAATTCTTAATGGTTCGGTAACACGATATAATGACATAGAAAGTTCTGTAATAGTAAAAGATGGGATTTATAACAAGCTAAGTTTTTGGACAAATTCTAATAAGGCCGAAGGCCGCGAAGCGTTAAACGAAAATGCGCAAAGCGGCGAAGCCTGAGGATCTATATTATTAGAAATCTATCTTAGTTAAAAAATTATACAATAAATGAATGACGAAAATTTCAAAAACGAGCAAGAATTAAGAAATCTTTGTTATGATCCAAAATCTGGTTATACAGGTGTGGAATCCCTCTACAGAAAAGCTTTAGAAGATGGTTTACTTATTACCAGAAAACAAATAAGAGCTTGGTTAAGAACCCAAGACACTTATACGAGATATAAGAAAATTACACAGAAATATAAAACACAAAAAAAGTTTGTGAAAGCGCTTGGGGAACAATTACAGTTAGACCTTGTGGATATGAGTAAACTAAGATATAAAAATAAGGGTTATAATTGGATCTTAACTGGGGTAGAAATACTTTCGATATGTATGCGTTTGCTATTCCTGTACGTAAAAAAGATACTCAAAACATGAGCGCAGCTGTAGAAGAATTATTAAGTGGGTTTAGGTCTAGGTTCGAAAAATACCCAGATAAAATACAATTTGATGAAGGAAAAGAATTCTACAACGTGGGTGTTAAAACTCTACTAGAAAATAATAACATAGTTTATTTTTCTACATGCTCCGAAAGAAAAGCAGCTATTGTGGAACGCTTCAACAGAACTTTAAAAACAATCATGTGGAAATATTTTTATTCCAAAGGTACCTACACATGCATAGATGTTTTTACCCGAGCTTGTTTATAATTATAATCGTACAAAGCATAATACTATTTTGATGAAACTTGCAGATGTAAATAAACATAACGCTAACCAAGTTTGGTTAACTTTATATGGACATTGGACTGGACAATATCCTTTACCAAAATATAAAATAGGTGAAAGAGTAAGAGTAAGTAAATATAAGAATTTTTTTGAAAAAGGATACGAAGCTAATTTTACCGAAGAAATATTTGTGATTGATAAGATTTTTAGAAACGACCCTACCATGTATGAAATAAAAGATATTACGGATAATGAACCTATTTTAGGAAAATTCTACGAACAAGAACTTACCCATGTAGATAAGCAAGACGATATTTACAGAGTAGAAAAAGTTTTAAGAACTAGAGGAAATATGGCTTTGGTAAAATGGTTAGGATATGATAATAAGCATAATTCTTGGGTTCAAAAATTAGAAATAAAAAATCTTTAAAATAAAATGGGTAAAGATTTTAGCGATTTTGACTACAATGATTTTTCAAGAGAAAGAGAAGAAATAGAAATAAATAGGTTTGATAGAGAAAGAAATGAAAACGTAGATGATAACATAGAGAGAGATGATATGAACGACTTGTTGGAAAATGAAATAGGTAGAGAAGAAACTACTTTTATGGAACCTGAAGTTGAAGTAAACATACCAACAGTGGAACCTAATCTAGAATGGGATAATACTTTTGATGAAATTGATCTAGATAATATCCCTAATCCACAAAAAGACCTAGCTGATCAAAGAAGAATTGAAACCCATGAAAAGAAAAATTTTTTACTTAATTTCTTAGAGCATAATGTTGTTAAAAAAGATGGAGTGAATTTTAAGGAGCTCATAGAAAATTTTAGAATAAGATTAAATACCAAAGGAGAAGTCATAGGTGGAGAGTTTGACGGAAAAAATATTATAATTTTAGAAAATGGTGAGTTTGTCTATTCAAAAAATAAACAACTACAAGAATCTACTAACAGATTTAAGGAACTATCTAGAAAAGCACAAGCTGAACATTATGGTACATTCTCAGCAGAAATCGAAGAAAATATAGAAATGCAAAATATGAATAATGATAATTTAGAAGAAATAACGTCTCAAATTAGTAAAGACTCGTTAGAAAGTCTAAATAATAACTTAGAGTCTCATATTGATAGTTTAGAAACCACGTTAAAAGACATCTCTTTAAGGAAGAAGATTTAACACCAAAAGAAATACTTAGAACCGTAAGAGGATACCTTGAAATGCCAAAATCTCAAACTGTAGAAGAAAAACTAGAAAACTTAGAAAATGAAGCCAATCATTGGAGGTTAAAAAATTACAAGAAACAGATGCAGAAAAAGAAGCTGTATATGATACTCTAGAAAAAACAGCAAGACTTAGCACAGATAAAATAAGACTAGAAAATAATGAGAGGGTCTTAGAATCAAAAACTCAAGATAGTATGAGAGAAGAATTAGAAATAAATGATCTAAATCGTTTTGAGAAATTTAAGAAATGGGCAAGAAATAACTTAATAGGCTTAAGTGGAGTAGCAATTGCTATAGGAGGAATTATAGCTACTGTGTTAATAAATGCAAGATCAGCTGTTTAAAAAGGAGCTCAAGCCACAAGTAAATTCGCGAAAGCTGTAGCAAATTTAGCAAAACAAGCAGCTCCTATAGCTAGTGCTGTTTTAGGTTTACTTGCAAATGTTTTAAAATGGGGAGCAAAAGGTGTAAGTTTTCTTGCTCAAAACTTGTGGATATTAGTATTATTTTTAACCTGGTTTGTTTATGACTACGCAAAGCGCCGAAGGTATTTATAAAAATAAAAAAGCGTAAAGCGGGTGCGTAGCACCTTTATGTTTTTAAATAAATATTTTTTTATATATAATAAATGGCTACCATACACGAACTTGAACCTGATTTTAGAAAACATAAAATGAGTGAAATTAAAGGAAATAGATCTAAACATACTATTACTTTTAAACCTAATAATGCTAATCCAGGAGAAGAGATCTGTATGGATATTCCAAGATTAAGGAAAGAAGACTGTCTGGTACCAAAATCGTTAAACTTAAAATTCGACTTTAAAAACGCAAATACGAAATTTTGGTTTTTAAACAATTTAGGAAAAGGACTCATGGAAAGATATTGTGTGTCCGTAGGAGGAGAAACCTTATTTGATAATACTGGAAATGCTACTTATGAAATATATAAAGATCTTTGGCTACCCAAAAGAACCCGAGAAGAAATGTGCGATTTTGGAATTGCAAATGAAAATACAAGAAAAATTATTTCCAAGTCTGATGATGGAGCAAAAGCTGGAACTGCACAAAAAGTTTCAGATGCGCTGTTGGCAGATGTTTTAGGAACAAAACAAAAAATAAAACTTTGTAAGATCTTAGGAGATCATGGATTATTTTGTCCTTCTGCATTAGAAAATAATCTTCAATATAAAATTACTTTACCTAAAGATAGTAAAATTATGGTAGCACAAAGCAGCGCGAGTGTAGAAGGATACACTCTAGAAAATATAGAATTAGAATACGAAAAAATTCAAAATGAAGATCTAGCAAAAGAGAGTATTATGGGTATGAAGTTGGAAAAAGCCTTTCTTTCGAACATGTTACTTTGTTAAAAACAGTAGAATGGGATAAAGATTCTACTTTAGTGAATGAAACTATAAACCTACCAAAAAAAAGGATGGCAGCTGTTGTAATGTTATTTAGAAATAAGACTGTCACAAATTCGAAAGAATATGTTTATCCTAATATCGAATCTATAAAAATTACGATCAAAGGTGTACCTAATTCCGTGTACAGTCAGGGAATTGAAAAAGAAGATCTTTACGATGAGGCAAAAAGACTATTTGAACACAAATCAGAATTAGAATATGAGCCTAGTAGTATGACGATAAGGAATTTCTTCAAGGACAAATTTGCATTAGTGGTAGACCTTAGAACTACAGATAACAAGCTAGTCGTAGGAGCAGGAAAAAAACTTTTAAACACACAAAATGGGGTGTTAGAAATTACTAAAAAAGCTGCAAGTGCAAATATGATGTGTCATATATTCGTAGTAAGTGATGGATTAGTAAACTTTAAAAATAGAACTGTAGAAAATGTTCATTACTAAATAAATGGGAAACTGTATGACAAACTCAGAAAGAAAAGAATATTTAGTTCCAGATCCTAATAATCCTGGAGAAATGCTAAAAGAAGTAAAAATTAATAAATCTTGTGGATGCACGACTAAATTTGGGAGAAATGGAAATAGTGTTAAGTTTAATACTTATTTTTATTATAATAATACATTTACTGAAGACGTAAGCGCTTCTACTACAAGCGCAAAGCGGACGGCTAGCTCCCTAACATACAATAATGTTCTTAAAATGTTTATCTTCTAAAGGATAAACATTTTTTAACTCCCTACGCGGTAAGGCTACGCCACAAAGGGTTCATAAGGATATCTTAAACTTATTTCTAATTTTGCCTATTTTGTGTTTTTTAATTTTTGTAGAATTTCATTTTTTTTCTTTTGAAATGTATCCTAAGTAATCATCAAAAATAATGTCCATGTCTTTTCTACTAGGATTATAAAATAATACTAAACGAGAGATATTTTCTCTATAAGGTTTTGTTATAGATGTCAACTGCTGTGTAATAACTATAGTAGAAAGACCATATTGTCTTGCAGAAAATCCTAATCTTACGAGCTCTGAAGTGCGTTTTTTTACAAAAGTACTCGCAGCCACGTCGTCTAAAATAATTAAAGAATTTGTACCTTTTGCCAATTCCACGACTTGTCTAAGGAAAGATTCCACATCGTCTTGATCACAAGCTATAACGATAAAGTTTTCGTCTTTATCATAAGGTCAAGCTTGATAAGTGCGGTTCGATTTGTAAGTGGGACATATGAAGAAGATATAATCAAAATAACCTAAATAATTTTGTTCGAGTGTTTTCAACAAATAATAAGTTTTTCCTGAGTTAGTCATTCCAACGATGATCATATTAAAAGGATCTCCGGAGATTTATGGTGTGACGTTAAAGGCACTTTTTGAATTATTTGAAATCTCATCTAAGAATTTTTGGGTAGAGAGCTCTGCGTCTGCGAAGCGATTTCCTGTTCTTGTTCCTGTTCTTTTTCTTGTGTTTCTTCTGCTTTGTTCTGACATTCTTCTTTATTAAAAAAAGAATCTGAAGATTTTTCCGACGTAGTCTTGACACTTTTCTCAATATTATTTTGCGAAGCGCTAGCTACATTATTTACTGCATGTTTTCCTACAATTAAAGTTCCTGAAAATAGTCCTATCAAAGGAATATAAGGTGTAATATATTCTGAAATAAATTTTACATTTTGACGAAAAGGTTCATTATCAGAAAGTTCTCTTCCTAAAACAGTTCCATCCTCGATAAAATTTAAATGTTCAAGTAATTCTGAAAGTTTTCCTATGGCAATATCTGTAAACATATCATTTCTTTTATTTAACTGTTTGCGTTGATAGTCTTGAAAAATCTGAACAAGTGTTTTTTCAGAAGCTTTTTTAATATAAGCTTGTGTATAATAGTCGCCCCTGGACATTTTATTTCTTTTGCAGAAGAAAGTTTTAATAAGGTTTCTCGTATATTTATACCTTGCGTTTGGTTATTCATTTATTATATGTAATAATTTTTAAAATTTTCTACTATTCTTGGATTCATTGCCTCTCTATTATATGACACAAAATCGACCACCTCGTACATAACTTTCTTAGACCAACATCCTCCCGACTATTATGCAATTATTTTTGATGACATCATCAGTCACGTGACCTAGCTCATTAATTATTCATGAATGATTGCCCAATATTTTTGATGATGTCATCAGTCACGTGACCTAATTCATTAATTATTCATGAGATTGTGCAATATTTTTTATTCCCTCTAATAAGCGCCCGGGGGGGGAACGATTCGTTACCCCTTAATTTTGTAGTATTAGTTTATACTTTAGCGCCATCTTGGAATTATCCTTGGACTTTGCACATTTTCCTCGAGCTCATTCATTATTCAAAATGGCGCTAAAGTATAAGATTGTATTGGAAAAAAAAGGGGGCGTGGCCAAAATGTGTTAGACTCTTCCTTTTACACACTACTAATATTTATGAGATTTCAAGAAAATTTCGCTTCGAATCGATTAAGATATGATTTTGTGTATATTGCAGTATTAGAGAATGTGTTTGTTTGCCCACTACCGATCCCAAAATGCATTGCAAAACCGCGCGGGAACTGGGAAACGGCAACTCACCCATATCATTCCTTGCACTAAAGACAATTATTCACCGGCAAAAGTTAGTTGAAATTTTTATTTGATATTCCATTGCTTCTATTAAACTACTTCATGTAAGATTGCAAGAAATACAATTGAAAAAAATTGGGGGATTTCAATGAATAACAGATGGTCGACCACTAAAATAATAGTGATTGAACACATGTGAACCCAAAGCCTTGGTTGAGCAGAATGACTAAATCCCCATCGGGTTAGCTCTAATGTAGTCTCAAGTGGTAAACGTATTCAATCTATCAAATGACACACAAGCCAGTCTATGTCAACAACGCGATTCACGGCTAAATTCATGGGATAGAACTCAGAACTAAAAAAGCAAAGTTTGGAAGAATCCTTACCTACTATCTGCAAGTTTTACAAAACATTCGTAGCTGCGTGCAACTAAAAAGAGAAAAAACCTATAAAAAGCCGTAAAAACCAAGCGACAATGTGAATCAATTGTAACTAGCTTGTACCAACAACACGATGCACGGTAATGAACTGACAGATAGCATTCAAAACCAAAAGGAAAAGATTTAAAAGAATACTCACCGAGTTTTACAAAACATTCACACGTATGGGCAAAAAATAACAACAAAGAACTCTTGGAAAACCATAAAAACCAAGCAAACCATCGACTTTGTCAATTCTCGCAACTGCACGTAGTCAATTATCGATTCAAAAATCACAGATGAATGTCATTTAAGGGTCGATCGCTTCCCGCGTGTGTCAACAGGACGTGCTTGAGTAAACTTGTGGCCGAAAAGCTTCGAAATGAAGCAAAGAAGGGATGGTTTGCAACCAAAAAGCCGTTTTACGATTCATCGGCACATATAAGCAGCGAAAAGCATCGAAAAAATTTTAGAAAAGTGCAAAAACCGAATGAAACAAGACAGTTTGCAAATTTTCCACAAAAATTTACCAATTCACTCATTATGCAAACTGTCAATCAACGTCACTCCTCTACCCAAGGTCGCTCTCTCCACCTCCGGGGACTACTTAAGGGCGAATGCAAGCCGAATCGAGTCATTCGGCTTGACCAGGGCGTAGGGTACGGAGCTCGACCACACGTATGCACAACGACTCTTAGACAG
>JAODVQ020482345.1:0-10236 GCA_025400075.2 Phenganax stokvisi
TGGGGAAACATCAGCAGCAGGCTGTATAGTAGTTGGTCTGGTGCATTACGTCATGGCAATTGCAACTGCGTTTGTGTTGCACAAACACAAAAACAAGAGATTGTACGAAAAGACGGAAAAGTACTTACCAAGCTAATTCGAAAAGTACTTGCGCTTTAAGCGGGTATGTAAACACTGAATCACCGGACTGATAACACGTAAATGTCCAGTTTTTTCGCACGCTCGGTTTTTCTTGCGGAGAGTGCACACTTTTTGAGACTTGCACTCAATTACCTTTTACCTCACTTAATATTTGCAATTACCTGGGTTCACACCAAAAGTTTCATGATTAATCTGTAAACTTTGTGCGTACATTAATCTGTAAACTTGTTTTGATGTTGTTAATTAAGAAGTACATAATATGTATTTGTTTTTACTACTCTTATACGCACGCCCGTGACAAAAAACAGAGATTTACTAAGGATGTTACCGTGTTAAAAAATAAAGTTTCATCTAATTAACTACCTAAGAGAAATGGCTAAAAGTCTAAAACTGACGGCAAAAACGCCAGGATTTCATTGAAATAGCGCGTAATGTTCGAGTCGGCTGACTGGAATCGGCGCCGCGTCATTCCTGTGCAAGACATGCAGAATTCAACGAGTTACTTCGACGTCGTCAAAAACAGCTAGAAGAAATTACTGAATACGTACGGTGAATGGACAAATAAAGAGGCCCCCCATTAAAAAACAGTTTTTTGTTCATACCACTCTGAAAATTTTACAACAGTTGAAACACAGTCATGATATCAAACAGATGAAGAGCAATTTGAAATGTCTGGTTAATACCGTGACATTTTCTAGATTGGTCTTAAATTTCCTGAATTTTGTAAACAAACTGTTTCTCGATATGGGCCAACAGAAGGGCACTTTTGTTTGTCCACCTACCGTAAATTAAACTTTAAATTAAATCACTCATTTAATTTCATATCGAGCAATGTGTTTGGTTGAGGCCAATTGAGAGACGGTAATCGAAGTTCCCTCCACATTAATTTCCTCCGAAGAAATAGAATCTAGCTATTTGGCACATCAGAAGAGACGATGTTTTTCCAACAACAATTAAAAATTTAATTCAAAAGTTGTTGCGGATATAATGGTAATTTGCAACTCGAAGTGCTAGTGTTCAGCTTGATCAGAGTGTAGCTAACAGATGGTTGAGAAAACTCGGCAAACTTCATGGAACCAAGCATACCGAGATTTAACATAGAAGAAGCATGAAAGTGCACAAATCTTTTTTTTAGGTTTCTGAATTTCTGCAAATCAGTTTTTCAAATCAAGGCTTTATTAGACGATGCATCACATTCACATTGCGTATAAAACACGCTGCGTTCAGTAACTACAGGAGTGCTCAAAGTGCACAAAAACTTTAGAAAAACAAAGCTTCCAGGCCATTTTATTTCAAAGACTATGCCTTGATGTAGACGGTGTCCATATAATATAGCAGATCGGAAGGTATAATATGAAATAATTGCTAATTTATATTAAACAAATACAGTTGCAGGTATATGTATCATGCAGTACTTGCTGCCATGTAATTGTGCCAACCCAGAAATGTACAACTTGACCTTGATTATATAATTGACAATGTGAAATTTCCGCAATTTTCGTAATGGCAATAACATCACAACATGTCAAGCTCTAGTTTATCGCTGTTTTTAACACAATCTGATCGCCATCTCTTCCTGTTAGTCATGTGGTGACAAAGCCTTGCTAATACGGAATATTGTCCTTGTTCTTCGGCTCAAGCAACGGCTCAAGTTGCGTCAATTGACGTATTTGACAAGAGCAGCTTCATTTTGATTCTTGAATAATGATGCATTGCGAGACAGCCAGAGCAAAAAACTCGTGCAAATAGCTATTTTTGTCATATCAGCGATATGAATGAGTAATGTTTGTGCGAAATGACTTACGTTGATAACTGTGTGGAAGAAAAGAATACTAATACAAATATCGCGGTGCATCACGCACGACTCTAAGGTGATTTAAATTTTGATTTTTATGGCGGGTTGATTTCTTTTGACTTACATATTAGATTACCCTAAAGAGACCACAATGCACTGCGAATTCAAGATGGCGGTGCGATTGCCAAAAACAGCAGTTAGCAACAGCACTGACACAAGAGAGCAGAGAAACTTTCAAGTTCAAGTTCGCATACAACCTATACATTACCAAAAACCTAATACTCTAGTCTTGGAATGTTAACAAGAACGAATGTAATTTAGGGAATGCTGTAACAACAAATGTTGTATGAATTAATCCGTCTGAACTTGAAAATGTCTATTGATAGCTCGTTGGCTTCTGTTAAAAACAAAGACGTTATAATTTCGTTTATAATCAGGGTTAGGGTTAAGTTTTTCTATGTTTTAACTGTCCTAAGTGCACAGAATCCACAAACTTAGAAGCGAGGAACTGACCATTTTGTGTCGGCATTAAATTTCTTGTGATTACACGTGATAGTTTTGCATTGAGCATTCTTTTCCAGCGAAACATTAAGAACAAATTTTGTGGCCAGTTGTTTTGGAGCAAGTTAAAAGTATACAGGCAAGAAAAGGCCTTTTTAATGTTCATAAATCGACCTACTGGAAAGAGAGCCAATTGTAGAGGTAGAAAGTACAGTCCATAAATTAACAAGAAACTTTTACACTACGTAAGACTGAAATTCACGATGGCGTTCATTCGTTTTGCGGAATCCAACAGACAGGAAGACATTAGTTGCAAACCTTCTTCGCACTCTTTTTAAAGACTTTAGGACAAAGAGGTTACTTGTATATAACTTTCTTCCAATAAGAATGCAAAAATCATGAATTACTAATGATTCAAAAAGCATGGCCACAACACTTCCCACAGGCTCCTGAAAACACTTTGTTCAATTATAAAGGAAAATGCCACACAGGAGTGAGGAATTACGCATATTTGTAAGGATGGTAATGATACTGTATACGTTAAACAGTAATAATGGCTACAAAGCAATGTTGGCGCAACCTAATTAAATAATTCGATGTGTACTTGTTTTTGCCACCCATTGTTTGAAATGTTGCTTGTAAAATGTAAATTTAAAAGTGTTGCTAGCTTTGACTCGTAACTTGTTAAGTTTTGTATATTTGTAAGTTGAAGGCCTCGACTAAAATACCATACGCAATTGCATAAATACTTCTATTGGGTACGCCTGTAATTTCTTTAAGTTTGAAGTATTGTGAGATGTGTACTTTCCAAAAAGAATTTTACATAAGA
This sequence comes from Phenganax stokvisi, assembly GCA_025400075.2. Classification (NCBI taxonomy): domain Eukaryota; kingdom Metazoa; phylum Cnidaria; class Anthozoa; order Malacalcyonacea; family Clavulariidae; genus Phenganax; species Phenganax stokvisi. The sequence goes on from JAODVQ020482345.1 coordinate 3,267, forward strand.
CGACAAAATGATGAGTTTACTCGTTTTCATAGGTCAATGTTTTTGTTGTGGAAATCTCACGTATGTAGGTAGGTTTTCGTCGGGTTCTATGTTGCCTTCGCCGTTTTCGTCGCACCATTTTGAAGTCTCAACTGTACAGTTTGTACTTGCGTTTTTGCACATGAGCAATCAATAAAAAGGCGCTACAATGAGCTTGTCCAAGTCTTAACTTTACTGAGGCAAATATCATTGCTGTAACAATTAAATTCAAGCACGTACAGAAACATGAAATCTGATATTTGAATGAAAAACAAGCCTGTTACCAAACTGACTTACACACTTTACTTTTGTATAAATCCACTTAAATTACATAAGGGAGGATATAGAATCTCGCCCACGAAGTTGTCTGTGTCATTTTCAACTATAAGCTTTAAAAATATTATGTGCATTTAATCCATGAAGCTAGTAGGCTGTTGATTGTCGTCAGCAGGCACAGGAAGAAAATATTTGCAACACCTTACTTTCCCACTTTCACAAGTTTTGACGTGATTTTCGCAAATGTAATTGTATTATAAATCTTTTAGAACTTTAACTGGTAACCATTTACAAAAACAATGTGGCCATCTAATGGGGAGGAGCGACACTTGATAGAGTTTCGACAATTGCTGCAATTTGTCCAGCGCAAGCCGGGGGATAAGTCAGTAAAGCTCGCATGTAAGTATGACTCAGCACTGATCACGTCGAGAAGTGAAGAAGTGACTAAATTCGTGATTTATCGGGTAGAAAAGCCCACGAGTTTCTATTTCCTAATGATTTCCGGGTGTCGTCTGATTGATTTTCTTCGTCCGGGTAACAGACGGCTGAAGTCGAGCTTGTATAATGCGGTATATCTTGATCGTGTTTATATGTTCTGACCTATGAGCCTTTACTTTGTAGCAAAAATGACTTAAAACGTGTACACTCAATCTTTATATCTAGGTCCAAACAATCGAACTGTATCTATTCTAGAACCAAGAAGGTCTGGAGCCGATCGTTTTTTGTAACTGGTAATCGCTCATAATGAAGTTCGATATCAAAAATTTTAAAAAAAGTCAAAAATCTAGAACGGCATTACCAAAGGCAAAGCTCGTTGTGAAATCCGTGGGCTAAGCTTTAATTTTTGATGATGTATGTATTTAGGACATATTCGAAAGTATGAACATGTTAACAAATGTTTTTTTTAAACTTAAATTTTTGGAGTCGTACTCTTCTGCCTGCTTCGTTTTTTAGGTATTCTATAGACCACTAAAGTACCATAAAACAGTACGTGTTTCATTTACGCTTTACAACTAGTTGACGTGTGTTGTAGGCGTTCTTCTTGTGGTTCAACACCATTCTGCAGCCTCCTACAGAAGTGTCTATTTGCTTGTGTGTGAATACTTATCACGTTCTTTTATGATAAGTTCCCTTGTTCTGTTCAATAGCTATTTAGCATCCTCATTCTTTCAAGAGGTGTATCTGCCATCGAAAATATGAAAAACTACAAAACGTTTTTGACTTTAAAGGATAACAATTGAAACTTGACAAGTTGTTGAAAGATTGTACGCCATTACTCAGCAGTCGACGCCTGTGTTTTGCTTGCTCTGTATAGCAGCTCAAAAGGAAAATCTTATTGACAATATTGTCAAAGAGACGTTGCTGTATCGTGTGCGTACACAAAAATAGAGAAAAAATTTTTTCATGTGATACTTGTCTTTAAACCGCGTTTACACTAGAGTCCTAGGCCTGGCTAGGACCTGGTCTGAGTTAGGACCGTGTGATATGCTTGTTTACACTGTTCACTGCGAAAATCGAGGTCCAAGTCAGGCCTTGGCCTGGTCTAGGCTAGGCTAGGTCCTGGCCAAGTCCTGGCCAGATAGAAACAGTTAACACTTAAGTCCACCAAAGCCCAGGCCAGGTTTAGGCCTGTCGTGCACATGCAGCTTTGACAAATATTTTCACAATTGTGTTTATGATCCCCTGCTAATCGCATTTGAAGTGGCGAGGTCAAATGTCAAGTTTCACCAAATCCATTCGAGCAAGTTTTCATGCACTTGAACCACTTTTCAGCCGTAAATCCTTATGATATGCAATGATATAGTTCATCAAATATTGAATGGTGCTGTTGACGTATTGTTTGAATAACTATATTAAAACGGATCTATGTTATTTGCTTCGAATAAACTTCCAACCAGGAAGCTTATAGATTCAACATACGCAAAAGATTAACGCTGTATAGCAGATATCCATTGCTCACAATCTCTCACCCAAGGCAGTGAGAGAGAACATAATTCGTGAAAATATGTCTCTTTATTGCCAAATTAGAACTCTGAGTTTATCCTGAAGGTAGTGGTTCGACATCTCACTCTTATTACGGCGAGGACGTTTAAAAAGCATTATATCATGTCAGGGCGTACGTCAAATGTATGCATATTTACTGTAGGATATCCTGTAGCCGTCTGAGTACCTGAATGGCAGCATGATTTCATTTTCTGCCGTATAACTCAGCTGTGGTACATTTTGATGCGCAAAAAAGCTCGTTATTCATTATATACTAAGCATTTATTGATGAACCATGTTTTCGTCGATGTTAAAAAATTTTTTACCTCTATATGGCACCATAGTAGCTATGCCCTAATAAAAAAGGAGACATTGTAAAACATCGTTAATCCATGTGTACTCGAGAACATTTCTCAGCAATCTTCTTGACATCGTCGCTCATTTAAAAATCTTACAAGATTATGCAAGATTATGCAAAGATTTAATTTTTTCATTAGAAAGATACAAAGTCTAAAAAAAATTAAGCAATTATAAGTAATGATCTGCATGACGAAACAAGACCACCCAGTTCTTGTTTTAACGCTGTAACTTGTAATTGCCAGAGATAAAATCACCTAATTATTGTTTCAACAATGTAAAGTGCACTTGCAACTTTTTTACAGTACAAATTAATTAGTATCACACTTTGTGGAGCAGTGTCGCCACTATCAGCCAATGAGACTGTCTACAAACATGGAAACATGTTTAAGTCAAATATACACTTTTTGGGGCGTAATAATTGTGTTCCTGATGAAAGTTTGTTCCACGCAATGTTCCGAGAAACGTGGAGCTAAATATCTTCCTTTTTAATTAGCATTTGACAAGTTTTTGTGTCATTTTGAAAAAATTCCTCCCATGGCGCAGCATTTTAAAATTTTCCTAAATTGTTATTTAACGGGATCATTAACAATCTATTCTGCTGACAAGTACAAAAAATCGTGAAACTATAAGGTGCTGTACCAACATGGTTTGTTTTGCCATGCGTTTCGTTCAAGCGCTGTAACAGCAGCAACAGGAAATCCCCCATAACTGTAAACTGATTTCATGGACGGTTTGAAACCAGTCGTCAAAAATAACTCGATGAGGTATGTCACGGGGGCGGTTACATTGAGCTGTATCTATATAAAATGAGCAAGGGACGTGACAAACGCCAGTACATCTATCGATTCAGTTTAAACCATAGCATTAGACTTGAGAACACAGAGACGCGACGAGCTATTATCAAGTTATCTTTCGTTTTGTGAATTCGCTGCGAGAAAAAGAATAAAAAATGGTAATGTTTATTTTTCTTATATGATCTTTTGACTCCAACACTAGGTACAGCGTATAGGTAGCTAATACCAAAGCTGGTACATAATTTATGAATGTTTTAAAGACATGAATTTACCTTGAAAGTACAAATTTAATTTCATTTTAAGTCGTGCCTAATCAAACTAGACAATTCTTATATATTCCACTTATAGTAATTAGTCATTTGTACTATTTCAATCTTAGTTACTTTCAAATCTTTTCCAATCAATTAATGTATAACGGCTTGCGTCCGCCACTTTAACACATGCTGTAAATTCGTATGAGCTAATTAAATTTTCAATCATATGTGCAGCCTGGCTAACTCTTGCTCAGTTTACAAATGAGGCTTGTTGTTTCAATATATAGCAAACAGAACGATCTTGCCGTCTTTTACTGAATAATACTAGAAAAACTCTAATTTGTCACAAAACGAACTAGTTAGTCTTATCAGTACTTGATCTTGTTAGCGGAATCGCTGATGTCAGGATGAAATTGCTTTCTTTTACCCACGTTTTGAGTGAAAAATTAATGAAAACATTTCTTGAGACATAATAACGGTTTTAATTCATCAAGTGATCCATTACAGAAGAATATTGACGATTTGAATAAGAATATGAGTTCGTGCAGAAGTCTATATATATAGTTGCAAAAGAGTAAATGATAATATGCTAGTGCAGTCTATATATGATTGTGACAGTATTCAAATAGTTTAGAACTGAAGCTGCTTTTATTAGACGAAGTGCTAGATTTCACTTAGTTCAAGACTATAGCGACCTACTAAAAACATAAACCGTAATATTCACTTTTAAAGAAAAAATTGTAATAAGAAGTTTTTCTGTGTCTCAATTTTGTTATTATATTTTTTTAGAATATTCATCGTTTCAGTGTACTGTTGGTAGTTATTTTCTGCGTAATGCCTGCCCGTCAGAAACCGACGGGAACGCCAACAAAAAAAGTAATTCACTCGTGTGTCGCAAAGAAAGAAATATCGAGCGTCACCAACCGTGTTCCTTCGGTTATAAAAAATTTGACTTGCCAGGATATACCGGACTGTTACTCAGTGCTCACTTCCATGGCAGTAATGACGAAAGGCAGCAGCAAAGTAGAAACAGTTCCAATTGTAGCCGCTTGCCTCAAAAAAGTCACGTGTGCAGGCCGAACAGCCATTACACGACAAGGAAAGATAGTCCCAGGACGAACCCCGAGCTTTATAGTGCAGGCCACATGCAACAACACTGTAGATGAACTATCAATCAGTATTCCAGTCGTCTATCAAGATTCAACAAAAGTTAGTTTGGTTTATGAAAGAGTGGTTTACGATTGTAAGTGCCCAACTCCGGCTAACCCGGCTTGTGTCAAAAAATAACAAGAGTATCGTCGGAGCAACAAACTTTCAAATTAAACTAGGTAGTTTAGTTTCTTGGTAAATGCAATGCATAAATCTAATTCAAGAAGGGTATTTTAATGTGTAATTTATGATCATTATTTATATTATATTTTCGTTTTACGGAAAAAGTTGATATATACATGTAATTTATACAAAAAAGTTAAGTTAAAAACTAAAGTAAGATGCAAGTAATTCTGTAAAACAAACTTCCGTACCTAACATTTGTAAGTATTCCTAAGGAATCTACATGTTAAAGGAAGCTTTAAAAATAAAACATTTCGACAGAAATCAAAGCCATTCAACGTGTTTTCATTTGCCGAGGGCTGAGACATCGCAGCTGCAGATAAAGTATCTGGTACTTCACCAGAGTTAGTCAATCAACAAATAGGGAGGTTAAGATTTCGCAGTTTCTTGTAACGTGTACGGGTAGTTTGAGTTTTCGTATTGATTTTTCGCAATGCAGGTGAGTCTACCTAAAATTAATTTCTACGTTCTTTTGTACAAAAGTATAGTATGCACAAATCCAAAGAAACTGTAGAAATAAATGTTAAGAAGTCTGCTAGATATTCTGATTAAAAGAACGGTACCCATACAAGTCACACGGAATGGCGGTATCTTAACCTCTGTAATTTCATAAAAGACACAAAGTCGACATGTTTCACATACTGACTTTCTCGTGGACGACAAATTGCAAACAAGCGTATAACAGAAAGAATTTAGTTCTTATATTCATATTTAAACTGGTACTTCTGAACTGTTTTTTTTGTTGGGGGTAACTCAATAATTAAATTTTGTTATTATCCCGACTATTTGAATTACATACTCGCTTACCTGAGCTGTTTTCTAATTTCTAAATGGTCTGGTTTGAATCATGGAATCCTCGCCATAAAGCTTAATTCTTAAACAAAAACAAACGTTTTTGAAGCTGCTTTATGAAAAGGTTCGTAGTAAACAATTTTTAATATCAGTATGCGCGGAAGCGCATGACATGCATGCAAAACTGTGCACTATACTTAAAAAATCTTTACTATTTCCGTGATTGTTCGTGTAGAAAAGATATGTGAAAAAGTGAGTGCTGGAATAGCTGTATTGATGACGAATTTAGCCATTTGTTCTTGCACACACATGGCAAATGATTTATAATGTACTGATAATATATAGTCATGTACTTTGATTACCGCCTTCCGCTGTAGGGTAATTGCAGCACTGCTTTAACAAAAATATCAAAACTGTGCGGCTAGGGTTATTGCCGGTGTAAGCTATGATAGCAATTAACTCATCTAGCATTTTTGAACTTTTTCAATGGCGCATTTTAGAGGAATGACGAATACATAATAAATCAATTTTGAATGTATCGAATTTTAAATAAGTAGCTATACAGCGCCAATTTAAAAAATCTTTTCGTAGAATTAGTCCATCACAACTGATCGTATTAAGAAACAGACGGCTTCCAATTCCGAGAAGGGGATATCTGAAGGAAGGTTTTAATTTAGTGGAGCAAAACTTTGGACCAGGCTTTTCTTCGGAGATAAAATTAGCTCAAACAGAACATGTCTTTAAAACGTAGATGAATTAGATTATGAAATATAACAGAAGTTGTTCATGCGGGTCACTCTTAACTCTCTTGTAAATAAATGCGATTTTTTATGTTATTCTTTATTTTATCTGTTTTATAAATAGTTTCTAGTTTTACTGCACGTATCGACCCCCCTCATGGAAACCAGCTGCATGTTGATAAGACAAACGTCGACCTATATTTAAATACTCATATCGGAGTGTTTAATAAAAGCTATTTACATTTAACTGATGTGCCACAATTTTAGTATTTCTAAGTATTATATAATTGCAATAGAGTAACTCATTTAGTGAAGAATGCTCTCAGTAATCTGGTTGGCTATTCGTCGTTAATTAACTTAATTACCATATTTAATGTACAGTTTTGTGGAAACACCACGTAAATTTATATATGCAAAGCTT
>JAODVQ020482453.1:0-28517 GCA_025400075.2 Phenganax stokvisi
TTCTATTTGATCTATTTGGCCAATTCAAGAAGATTGGAAGCAGCTAGGTCATTCTGGGCCATCCAATTGGATCAAAAAGTGAATCCCCTCAAGAATCCTGCAGCTCAGCGGTCCCTGCTCGTTTTCCAGAAAGCCGTTGGTTTTTATACCTGGATCTCCAAACGGCACTTTTTGTTGCCGGATGCATTTTTCAGTGAAAAGACACCGTAATGAAAAGAAGCCCAAAAAGTGCCGTTTCTTTTTGGTTTCTGCCGGTTTCCGCTGGTCACAACAAAAAGACGCCATCTTTGGGAAAAAACGCCGTAACGGCATCTTTTCTGGTATGTGTTTAATATCTGTTGATCGACTTCGTTTCAATGCGCTCCTTTCGCAGGTCTCTTCCGGAGCATTTTGCTTCAGGGCCGGTTGGAGCGGTCACTGGGGAAGCTCGAAGAATCCAAGCAGAGCGTCGAACGTGCGCTGAGCTTGGCCACCGAGGCCAAAAACCAGGCGACGCGTGGGGACGGGGGGGGGCAAGATCCGGTGATGGCGGCGGCGGCGGTGGCGGCGGTGATGGCGGTGACGGCGGCGGTGGCGGCGGCGGCGGCGGCGAGCTGACCGCGTCCTTTACCGTGAACGTGGATTGCCCCGACGGCCTCTGTCGGGCGCGCACCGGCATCCCCGTCCGCTTCACCGACACCAGCACCGGGCCGGTGGCCAGCCGCTCCTGGGACTTCGGCGACGACCGCGGCGGCTCGCGCGGAGTTGCTATCGACCATCACTGGGACGAGCCGGGCTTCTACACGGCATCCCTCACCGTCGCCAACAGCGGGGAGGAGGCCACCGCCTCGCGCATCTTCCTGGTCGAGGCCGCCGACCCGGCGGGGACATGTGTCGCGGACCGGACGACCCTCTGCCTCCAGCATTCGCGGTTCGCCGTGCGCTTGCAGTGGTGGACGCTGGACGGCAGAGCGGGCGATGGTTTCGTCGTGCGTGAGGGCACCGACGACTCCGGCATGTTCTGGTTCTTCGACCGCGACAACTGGGAAGCCCTCGTCAAGGTCCTGGACGGCTGCGAAGCGAACGGTCGCGACTGGGTCTTCGGCGCGTTGACCACCGACGTGGGCTACCGAATCGAGGTGACGGACACCGCGAACCGCCAGAATCCCGTCTGGGAGTACCGCAAGGAACCAGGCAACCCGGCCCCAGCGATCACGGACACCGACGCGTTCCCGGGCGCTTGCGGCCGCTGAGAACCACGGCGAAGTGCATGGCCGCTAGCATGCGGCGCGCGTTCCGCCGCAACTCCTTGCGCTCCATGTGGTAGCACTTGACCTGTCCGGACTGGAACGGCGGCAGCGCCTTCAGGGCCTCCAGGTTGTCGCCCGGGCGAGCGCCTCGTCCAGCGCCGCCAGAGCGAACTCGACGTCGGCGTCGGTCAGCACCAGAGGCGGCTTGATCCGGAGCACGTTGCCGTACAGCCCGCCCTTGCCGACGAGGGCGCCGAGATCCTTGAGCTCGTCGAGTACGCGGCCGGCGAGGGCCGTGCCAGGCGTCTTCGCTGTCCGGTCGGCGACCAGTTCGACGCCGATCATGAGTCCCTGACCGCGGACGTTGCCGATGCCTTCGTGACGCTCGGCCAGGGCCCGGAGTCCGTCGAGGAGCCGGTTGCCCTGGACCTGGGCGTTCTGTTGCAGGCCCTCCTCCTCGATCACGTCGAGGACGGCCAGACCGGCCGCCGAAACCAGCGGATTGCCGCCGAACGTGTTGATGTGGAGTCTCTGCGCCAGGGCGGCGGCGATCTCCGAGGTGGTGGCGACGGCCGCCAGCGGCAGGCCGTTGCCGATGCCCTTGGCCATCGTGACGATCTCGGGGACGACGCCGGAGCGCTCGAAGCCCCAGAAGTTGTCGCCGGTCCGGCCGAAGCCGGTTTGGACCTCGTCGGCGATGCAGACGCCTCCGTGCGCCCGGACGATCTCGTAGACCTCGGGGAGGTAGTTCGACGCGCCCATCGTCACGCCGCCGGCGCCCTGGATCGGCTCGGAGATGAAGGCGGCGACCTGGCCCGGTGTGGAGTAGCGGATGAGTTCGGCCACGTCCTCCGCGGAGCGGCTGGCAACCTGCTCGGGCGTTCCGGAGAACGGATTGCGGTAGGGGTCCGGGTTGAGCGCGTGGTGCACCGGCCCGCCGCGCTGCACGCCGGACTTCCACGTGTGGATGCCGGTCAGCGCCCCGGTCGGCGCGCTGCCGCCGTGGTAGGCGTTGCGGATGCCGATGACGTCGGCGTTGCCGGTGTGGAGCCGGGCCATCTGAATCGCCAGATCGTTCGCCTCGCTGCCGCTGTTGACGAAGTAGATCCGCTCCAGACTCGGCGGCAGCCTGGCCAGCAGAGCCTCGGCGAAGCGCGGCATGTTCGGGTGGAGGAAGGCGGTCGAGCCGTGCGCCAGCAATGCCATCTGTTTCTGGACGGCGCCGACGATCTTCGGGTGGGAATGGCCGCAGGCGACGGTGCAGATGCCGGCGAACAGATCGAGATAGCGGCGGCCGGTTTCGTCCCAGACGTACTGCCGGTTGCCCTCGACCAGCATCACGGGTTCGCTGTAGAGGGTGAACAGGGCCGGGTTCACGTGCTGCCGGCGCAGCTCCAGGATCTTCTCGCGGCTTGGTCCCAGGTAGGGCTCGGGCTCGTGGCTGCACGGCGGCAGTTCCAGGGAGCGGGATCGGGAAGGGGGCGCGACGTCAAGTGCCACGGTCATGTTTGCAGTTCCTCATGGCCACGCACGGGGCCGTTCAGGTGGTGGCCGGACGGCGACTGGTGGACCGGATGTCCGCATCGCATGTTCGTCGCCGGAGCCAGGTTTCAGGCTTCAGGTCACTTTGCGGTTCAAGGGTGCGGTCCACCAGTAGCGCTGTCGGGGCCGCGCAAGGGGTGCGGCCGCGCGGGTGGTCAAACCCTAACTCAAGAGATCGACGCCTAGCTCAGGAGATCGACGATGGCGAGCGCCATCACCTGGGTCGACCTGGTGATGTCCGAGAGCAGGCAGCGTTCGTCGGGCTGGTGGGCCTGCTCCAGCTCGCCTGGTCCGTACGCGACGCACTGGCTGATGCCGCCGATTCGCTGGAAGTGCTTGTGATCGTAGGTACCAGGGCTCGCCACCAGGTCGGCGGCGGCGCCGGTCGTCGTCTCGATGGAGCGGGCGAGCGATTCGACCAGGACGCAGTCGCTCGGCGTTTGGGTCGGCAGGACGCTCAGCAGCTCCTCGACCTCGAACTGAACACCGGGGCGCCTGGCTTCGACCGCGTCCAGCACTCCCCGGACTTCGGCGCGCACGGCGTCCGGCCCCTCCTCGAGCAGATAGCGCCGGTCGACGACGAGTTCGCACCGGTCGGCGACGCAGGGCGACGGCAGCCCCTGGCCGTGGCCGTCCAGCGCCGCGGACGAGTCGAGCCCTTCGATGACCTGGCCGCCGGCGATCGAGTTCATGTTGATGGTGGGCCGGCGGGCGCCCTCCGGCACCACGGGCAGTTCGGTGACCAGGTCGCCGATCGCCTCCTGGAGACCGAGCGCCACGTCGGCCGCCGCGTCGATTGCCGACGCGCCGAGAAACGGCATGGAGCCGTGGGCGATGTGGCCGCGGGCGACGATGCGGAACCAGAGCACGCCCCGGTGGCCGATGCAGATCCGGTGGGGGCTGAAGGGCTCGGGGATGATCACGTAGTCGGTCGTGCGGCTGGTGACCCGGCCGGTCGCGGCGAGGTGCGCGACTCCCGCCAGTCCGCCGCTCTCCTCGTCGACCGTGCCGCTGATCTCGACCGTGCCGCGCAGTCCGATGCCGGTCCGTCGGACGGCCTCGGCGGCGAAGACGGCGGCGGCGAGGCCGGCCTTCATGTCGGCCGAGCCGCGACCGTAGAGGTAACCGTCCCTGATCTCGCCGCCGAACGGATCGACGGTCCAGCCCTCGCCGGCCGGCACGACGTCGATGTGGCCGTTCAGGTGGAGCGCGGGCCTCGCCGCGCGACCGCGTCGCCGGCCCAGGACGTTGATCTTCGGACGTTGCGGGTCGTCGCCGGGCCCCTGGAGGTACTCGGTCTCGAAGCCGTCCGCCTCGAGCCGGACGCCGAGGAGCTCAGCGCACTCCCGGTAGGCGTCGCCGGGAGGGTTGACGGTCGGAATGCGAATCAGCTCCGCCGCGAATGTCGCCGCCTCTTCGCCACAGACCGCGGCCTCGGACAGGACGCGGTCCAGGAGGTCGTCGCGCAGGCTGGCGAGGCCGCTGCCGGGGGAGGTCATGGAGCGATGGGTGTCGCCGGCATCTACGTCCGGGGCCCGTAGTAGTCTGGCCAGACTACTATGTTCCTTCGATGTGGATTGCGGACCACGGCTCTCGTAGCGCTGGCCCTCGGCGCCTGGAGCCCAGGCTTGGCTGAAGACCCCGAAGGCGACCCCGGCCTGACCGCGGTCGAGGGACTCCGGGTTGGCCAGTTCACCTACGAGGAGCGGCCCACCGGCTGCACCGTGGTGCTCGCGCTCGATGGCGCGGTCGGCGCGGTCGATGTCCGGGGCGGCGCGCCGGCGACGCGCGAGACGGCCCTGCTGAGCCCCCACAACCTGATCCAGGAGCTCCACGCGGTAGTCCTTACCGGCGGCAGTGCCTACGGTCTCGACGCGTCAGGCGGCGTGATGCGTTACCTCGAGGAGCAGGACGTCGGCTACCGGGTCGGCGCCGGAGTGGTGCCGATCGTCGTCGCCGCATCGCTGATGGATCTGGGCATGGGCGGCGCCAGCAAGCCGCGGCCGGACGCCGACTGCGGCTACACGGCCGCGGCGGCGGCCGGCACGGGTCCGGTGGCCCAGGGCAACGTGGGCGCCGGCGCCGGCGCCACCGTGGGCAAGATGGGCGGTCGCGGATCGCGGATGAAGGGCGGCCTCGGCAGCGCTTCGATCAAGATGGAACAAGGTCCGTCAGCGGGCCTGGTGGTCGCGGCGCTGGTCGCGGTCAACGCGGTCGGCGACGTCATCGACCCGGCCACCGGTCAGGTCGTCGCGGGCGTGCGCGGACCGAACGACGAGTTGCTCGACGCCCGCAAGCTGCTGCGGAGCGGCCTCGGCCGCGACCGTCGCGCCAGCCGGCGCGAGGCGGAGAACCGGGAGAACACGACGATCGCCGTCGTCGCGACGAACGCGACCCTGAACCAGGCCGAGGCCACCCGGATGGCGCAGATGGCCCACGACGGGCTCGCACGCTCCATCGTCCCCTCGCACACGCCGGGCGACGGCGACACGGTGTTCGCGGTCGCCACCGGCGTCCTCGAAGGGCCGGCGGATGTCAGCCGGATCGGCGCGCTCGCCGCCGAAGCGCTCGCCGACGCGGTGCTCAGCAGCGTGCGGCACGCGGAATCGCTTCCCGGCATCCTCGCCGTCCGCGACCTGCCCTGAACGGCTCGTGATGGCGTCACCGAACCCGTTTCGTCTCGACGACCGCACCGTCGCCGTGATCGGCGCCGGCTCGGGCATCGGCGAGGGCGCGGCCGAGGCCTGCGCCCGCCAGGGAGCGCGGGTCGCCTGCTTCGACGTGAACCTGATGGCCGCCCGGGCGACCGCGGACCGGATCGTGGCCGCGGGCGGTCAGGCCGCTGCCGCCGAGCTCGACATTCTCGATTCGGACGCGATGACGTCGGCGCTCGGGGCTCTGGACGACCTGGGGGGTGTCGTGGCGACTCCCGGAGTCAATGTGCGCAAGCGCCTGCTCGACTACCAGCCGGACGAGTTCGATCGCGTCGTCACGCTCAACCTCCGCGGCGCGCTGTGCGTGCTCCAGGTCGCGGGACGTCTGTTCAGGGCCGCCGGCGGCGGCAGCATCGTGCTGCTTTCCTCGATTCGCTCCCAGGTCGTCGAGCCGGGACAGGGCGTCTACGCCGCGACCAAGGCCGGCATCGCCCAGCTTGCCCGCACGGCCGCGGCCGAACTCGGCGGCGCCGGCGTGCGAGTCAACGCGCTGGCGCCGGGGGTGATCGACACGCCGTTGACGAAGCCGATTCAGCGGAACGAGGAGTGGAACCGGGCCTACGCCGGCAAGACCGCGCTGGGTCGCTGGGGAAGGCCGGACGAGATCGGCAACGCGGCCGCGTTCCTGGTGTCGGATGCGTCGAGCTACATGACCGGCGCGGTGCTCTTCGTGGACGGCGGCTGGACCGCGATCGACGGTCGCTTCGATCCTCCCGCCTGAGGCTGCTTGTTCGACACTGGATGCGCCGGGTTCCCCGCCGGCTGCCGCCGAAGGCGGCCGGGAACACCCGCCAGCCGCAGTGCCGGCTCCCTGCACGGCCTGGCGCGAGTAGACTCCGCCCCGCCGTGCCCGCCCGCAACGATCTGTTTCGACTCGACGGCAAGACGGCCGTCGTCACCGGAGCGTCCTCCGGCCTCGGCATCGTCTTTACGCAGGCGCTGGCCGCCGCGGGCGCTTCGGTGGTCGTTTGCGCGCGGCGCCTGGACCGCCTGGAGCAGCTCGCCGCGGACATCGAGCGCGACGGCGGGCAGGCTCTCGCCGTCACCTGTGACGTAGCCAGCGAGGAGGACGTAGGCAGGCTGGCGGCGAAGGCCGTCGACCGATTCGGCAGGGTGGACGTGCTGGTGGCGAACGCCGGCGTCTCCGATCCGCGGCCGGCGGAGCAGGAACCGCTGGACGTGTGGCAGCGGATCGTGGCGGTCAACCTGACCGGCGTTTTCCTCTGCAACCGCCGCTTCGGCGCCCTGATGCTGGAGCAGGGATCGGGCTCGATCGTCAACGTCGCGTCGGTGCTCGGCGTCGTCGGCGCCGGCCAGATTCCGCAGGCTTCGTACGCGGCGTCCAAGGGCGGCGTCGTCAACATGACGCGCGAGCTAGCGGCCCAGTGGGCGAGGCGAGGAGTTCGGGTGAACGCGATCGGCCCTGCCTGGTTCGAGTCGGAGATGACCGAGGAGATGTTCGCGTCGGATCAGGCCCTGCGCTGGATTCGTCGCAAGACACCGATGGGCCGTCCCGGCCGCGGCGAGGAACTGGCCGGTCCCGTCGTGTTCCTGGCCTCGGACGCGTCGAGCTACGTCACCGGGCAGACGCTGCTCGTCGACGGCGGCTGGACGGTCGTTTAGCGCCGCCAAACCTGTCGCAGGTTCCACGTTTGGCCCCGGTCCCCACCTCCCTCGCGCATTGCGCCTTGGAACTTGCTGCGCGCCGTTCTACGGTGCAAGCTCCTAGGCGGCCTGGCCGATCGCAGCCGCGATGACTCTTCAGATCGCCTTCCTGCTGGTCGTCCTGGCGGCCATGGTCGTCCTGTTTCTGACCGAGAAGCTGCCGATCGACCTGACCGCTTTCCTCGGCCTGACGCTGCTCGTCTTCACCGGCTACGTTGCGGTCGACCAGGCGTTCACGGGTTTCGCCTCGTCGGCCGTGATCACGATGCTGTCGATCTTCATCGTCAGCGCCGGGTTGATGCAGACCGGCGTCGCTGACCTGATCGGCGGGGCCATCCACCGCTTCGTCGGCAGCCGTGAGGCGCCGCTGCTCGTCGCCGTCATGCTGGTGGCGGGCGTCCTCTCGATGTTCATGAACAACATCGCGGCGACCGCCGTGCTGATGCCGGCGGTGGCGAGTCTGGCGCGCCGAGCGCACCTTGCCCCTTCGCGGCTGTTCATGCCGCTGGCGTTCGGCGCCATCCTCGGCGGCACGTCGACCCTCGTCGGGACGCCGCCGAACATCCTGGCGGCGGCGATGCTCCGGGACCGCGGACTCGAGCCTTTCGGGCTGTTCGACTTCACCCCCTTCGGCGTCGTGCTGCTCCTGGGCGGCGTCGTCTTCATGTTCACCCTGGGTCGGCGCCTGCTGCCGGGCCGCCGGGCCGCTCCTCCCGGCCGCGGTGAATCGGAGCTGGCGGACCTCTACGGCCTGCACGAGGGGCTGTTCTCGATCCGCATTCCTTCCGGGTCCGAGCTTGACGGCGCCACGCTGCGGGAGACGCGGCTCGGCACCACGCTGGGTGTGCAGCTCCTGGGGGTCGCGCGGGGCGAGGACTGGCAGTTGGCGCCTGGTCACGACACGCGGCTGCTGGCCGGCGACGAACTGGTGGTGCAGGGCGACGCGGAAGAAGTCGGCCAGATGCTGCGGCTTCAGGGCATCGATCTCGGCACGGCGACGACACTTGGCACCGCTACGACTGGCGAGATCGGTTCGCCGGAAGGAGGGGTGACGGCTCTTCGGGCGCGAGTCACTGTTGGCTCGCCGCTTGCGGGAAGCACCCTGGCGGAGACCCGCTTCCGTGAACAGTGGCGCGTCTTCGTGATCGCCGTGGAACGCGACGGCGAAGTGCACGTCGACCGGCTGGGCAGTCTGCGGATCGAGCAGGGGGACGTGCTCTACGGACTGTTCGGCGACGACGCGCCGGAGCTCGGCGCTGAAGTGCTCACGATCGAAGAGGTCGGTCCCGGAGCCCTCGACCGGCTCGAGGATCAGCCGCTCCTGGTCATTCGCGTGCCGGAAAACTCGACGCTTCTTGCCAGCGGCGCCGGCGTGGAGTGGATGGGCCGGCTCATGGGGTTGACCGTGGTCGCGGTCGAGCGGGAGGGCGAAGTGATCTGGGGCCCCGGTCCACAGGTCCTGTTCGAGGCGGGCGACCGCCTGTTCGTCAAGGGCAGGGAGCGCCGGCTGCGGGACCTGTTGCGGATGGGCGGCGTCGAGCTGACCTCGGGAGTGGCCGCGCCCGCGTTCGAGTCGGAAGAGGTCGGCATGGCGGAGGCGACGCTGGCGCCGCGGTCCGGCCTCGCGGGGCGGACCCTCGCGGACATCGAGTTCCGCGACCGTTACGGTGTTCAGGTGCTCGCCATCTGGCGGGAGGGGCGCCCGATTCGCCGCGGACTGGCGGGGCTCGCGCTGCGGGTCGGGGACGCGCTGCTGCTCCAGGGGCGCCGGGGCCGGCTGGGTCTCCTTGCCCGTGAGCCCGACCTGCTCGTCCTCTCGGATGTCGCCGAGGAGCCGCGCCGTCTGAACAAGGCGCCGTATGCCGTCGGCTGCCTCGCCTTGATGGTGATCCTCGTGGTGACGGGAGTCGCGCCGATCCAGGTCGCCGCGTTCGCCTCGGCGAGCCTGATCGTGCTGTGCGGGGCGCTGACCATGGAGGAGGCCTACCGCGCGGTCGAGTGGCGGGCGATCTTCCTGGTCGCGGCGATCCTGCCGGTGGGGTCGGCGATGGAGAGCAGCGGCACCGCGGCCCTGCTGGCTAGCAGCGTGATGAACCTCGCCGGTCCGGTCGGTCCGTACGCGGTGCTGGCGGCGCTGGTCCTGCTCTCGAGCCTGCTCAGCCAGTGTCTCGACGGTGCGCCGGCCGTCGTGCTGCTGACGCCGGTCGTCCTCGAGGCGGCCTCGGGTCTCGGCCTCTCGCCCTACCCGCTGATGATGGGCGTGGCCCTGGCGGCGTCGGCCGCGTTCATGACGCCGTTCAGCCACAAGGCGAACCTGCTGGTCATGGGCGCCGGCGGTTACCGCAGCATGGACTATCTCCGGGCCGGCACGCCGCTGACCATCGTGCTGCTGGCCGTCATCGTGTGGATGGTGCCGCTCATCTTCCCTTTCTAGGTATCATCGCCTTCTCGCCCCCCTAACTCGACGGAACCCAGGGAGATCCCCATGGCGTCACCCAACGAACGAGCCCTCCGCATTCTGACGGCTTCCGCCTTCGCCCTGACGGTCGCGGCTTCCGCCGCCGCCCAGACCACGGGGGACATTCGCGGCCAGGTCCGCGACGCCAACGGCGACGGCCTGCCCGGCGTTACGGTGACGGCGACGATCGAAGATCGGGGCATGTCGCGTACCACGATCACCGGCGTCGGCGGGAGCTTCGTCATTTCGTCGCTCCAGGTCGACGACTACGTGGTCGCGGCGGCCCTCGATGGCTTCCGGGACCACCGGGTCGAGGGAGTGCGGGTCGGTATCAGCTCGACGGTCCGGCTCGACATCGAACTCGCGTTGGAGGCCGTGGAGGAGGAAGTCACCGTCACCGCGTCGCCGATACTCGACGTGACGAGTTCGAGCCTGGACACGAGCTACACGGCGGACTTCATCGAGGATCTGCCGACCGACCGGAACTTCTGGGACCTGATCGCCGTGTCTCCCGGCATCAGTCCGGACTCTGAAGGCAGCACCGGCATCTCCGCGTTCGGTTCGAGCATCGCATCGAATTCATGGCGCATCGACGGCTTGGACACGACCTCCTCGGATACCGGCAACTCCTATTGGTGGCTGAACGCCGCGATCATCGATGAGATCCAAGTGCTGGGACTGGGTGCGCCGGCGGAGTACGGCAGCATGTCGGGTGCCGCCTTCAATGTCGTGACGAAGTCTGGGACCAACGACTTCAAGGGCACGCTCGACTGGTTTCATCAGTCGGACAGCCTCACCGAAGAGAACGCCGAACTGGACGGCATCCCCTTTCAGCGAGATGAGTTCACGGACCTGACGGGGACGCTCGGGGGTCCATTTGCGCGGGACAAGGTCTGGTTCTTCGGGTCGATCCAGTATGCGCGTGACTCCTACACCGACGCGGGAGTTGACCCGGGTTTCCCCACTTCCTTCCCCTCCGATCGCTACGACATCAAGATCAACGCGGCGATCAATGACAGCAACCTGCTCGAAGCGAAGTACCACCTGGAGGACTTCAGCTTCATCTACGCTGACGCCAACTCGACGCCCGACGCCACAACGAACCACTTCGGCTCGAATCCGGCCTGGGGCCTGCAGTTCCAGTCCGTGCTCAGCCCGAACGACTTCCTGGAGGTCCTCTACGCAGGCTACGGCGGAAGCGACAGTCAACTGTCGAGCACGCGAAGCGAGCTCGCTCCCTTCATCGACTACGCGCCGCCGGACGGCGGTCCGACCCAGTACAGCGGTTCCAAGAGCTACCCCTATCGGTGGAAGCTTGGCCGCGACCAGTTGGACGTCAAGCTCTCGCACCACGCCGACGACCTCCTGGGTGGCGACCACGACTTCAAGTTCGGAATCTCGTACGGCAGCGGCACCGGCGACACGCGCGTTGCCTCGGGTCCCGACGGCGTGTACTTCTACCGCACCGAGTACTACGGATACTCGTACTACTACCGGGTCACGGCCCGTCCGTACCACTATGGGGCAGACACGGAGGCCAGGTCCGCTTTCGTTGATGACTCCTGGCAGGTCAACCCCAACCTGGCGCTCAACATCGGCGTGCGATATGACAAGCACGATGCCGAGATACCAGACTTCGCCAGGCTGAACCAGGACTGGAGCGAGGCTTCCGACGTCATTCCCGGCCTGCGAGACGCGGTCGACTGGTCGCTGATCTCACCCCGGATCGGACTCGCCTATCAGGTCGGCGGCCGTAGCGTGATTCGAGCGTTCTATGGCAAGTTCTTCGACGCGGACGTCACCGGCAACTGGTACGCGCCTCCGCCGGAGCCTGCCGTCTACCTGTACGAGTCCGGGTCGTCACTGGAGGGACCCTGGACCCCCTCCTACACGTTCGCCTTTCGCAGCAGCGAAGTGGATCCAGACCTGAAGGCGCCGGAAACGGACCAGTTCACCCTCGGCTGGGAACGCCGTCTCGGCGAGAACTTCACGTTCGGGATCCA
This sequence comes from Phenganax stokvisi, assembly GCA_025400075.2. NCBI lineage: Eukaryota > Metazoa > Cnidaria > Anthozoa > Malacalcyonacea > Clavulariidae > Phenganax > Phenganax stokvisi. Next base: position 11,612 of record JAODVQ020482453.1, read on the forward strand.
CGGCGTCTACAAGGACGCAAAGAACTTGATCGGCTGGGAGATCCTCGACGACGGTGTGGTCGAGAACGTCCCGTGGACCAACCCGTTCACCGGGGAAACGGAACAACTGATCAGCATCATAGAGCAGCCGACGACACGCAAGGGCAACCGGCCGGGACCAGGCTCCGCGGCACCGCCAGGGGTCAGCTATAACCAGCAGTACGAGGGCGTCGTTCTTTCGTTCAACAGGCGCTACCGCGACGGTTGGAGCATGCAGTCGTCCTACACCTGGTCCGACTCGACCGGCTTCATCCCGCGGCCGCTGTCGTCGTCCCAGGGGGATCCGTTCTACACGTCGACCGAAGGGCGCGATCCGAACAACTGGATCAATGCCGACCAGTCGCTGCAGAACGACCGCGAGCACATGCTGCAGTTCCAGGGGACTCTTGAACTGCCTTGGAACATGATCGGATCGGCCACGTACAGTTACCTCACGGGCACACCCTTCAGCCGGCAGGTGCGGGTCGGAACGCGTGGATCGGGCGCAGTGCTCGGCCAGGGTGGAGTGATCCTGATCGCTGAGCCCGCGAGCGATGACAACCGTCTACCGGATCAGAACATGCTTGATCTGTCGTTGGGGCGCCGGTTTGAGATTGGCGCCGCCCAGTTGAAGCTTGACGTCCAGTTGTTCAACGTCTTCAACGAGGACGCGCACGAGGGGTGGCAGGAACTGTTGGTGGGACCGGGCGAGGAGTACGTGCCCGACAGCTACGTGTTTCCGCGGCGAATCATGGTCCGCCTCGGCGTCGCGTTCTAGCCCGAACTTCACTGCGCCCAGCGGCGTTCGGCTCCGGGAATGCGGCTGGTGCGGGTCAACGCGTGGGTCATCCGCCGTGCTCGCTCCTGGTCGTGGCGAATCCGGCGGGTTGACCGCGAGTAGAGTTCACCGCGGATTTCAACTAGGGCACTTCGTACCGCCGTAGACGGGGGTTCGGGTCGGGCCACCGGAGGAGCATGGCCTCAGGTCGATTGGCTCACACGCCGTCCATCCGAGCAGTTGGCTGGGAGCCGAAGAGGATCATCTTCTCAGGGCTCACTTCGGCGACGATCGCGTCGACCATCTGCGTGAGCGTTGTTTCGCTGACCGGTGACATCTGGCCGGTGCCGTCCGTGGTAGAGCGTCGCGTCCTCGGTGTGCAGTCCCCGCGGATCGTCGCGCTTCGACTCGTAGAGGCGGCCCTCGGCGTCGACGAGGTCGTCCCCGAAGATCGCCTCGTCGACGGCAACCTCGCTCGGACAGGAGATCTCGATCAGGTTGCCGGCCGGGTCGCGGATGAACATCTGCATCGCGCCGTCGGGCAGCCGGCGCACTTTGCCCCAGGGTGAGGTGTCGATCGCGCCGAGCTCGCGCATGCGGAAGAAGATCGAGTCGAAGTCGTCGACCTGCAGGCAGAGGTGGCCGCGGAAGGAGGCCTGGTCCTGCCACTCCGTGACGTGAAGCTGCTGCTCCTCGTTGATCTTGAAGAACTGGGCCGGGAAGTCGAGGTTGAAGGTCGGCAGCGGTTCGAGCCCGAGTTCGTGCTCGTAGAAGGTGCAGGCCTTCTCCAGGTCGTCGACGACGACCGTGGCGTGCTGGATCTGGAGTACTTTGGCCACTTCGGCCGAGGCTATCGAAGTCGACCGGGCTGACGAAGACCGATCTGAAGATGGCGCGATGAACCGAGATGTGCCAGCGAGACGAGACTGTGTCATACTTCTTTCATTATGTCCGACGTGTCCACGCCTGTCAGCGTCCGCTTCGGTGCACAGGGCCGACTCGTCGTACCTTCGCCGCTACGCGAGGCCCTGGGCTTCAAGCCTGGCGACCCGCTGGTCGTCCGTGTGCAGGGCGGCCGGCTGGTGGTAGAGAGCAAGGAGTCGGTGGTTCGGCGCATACAGGAACGGTTCGGCCTGCCAGGCCGGAACGTGGTGGCTGAACTCATCGCGGATCGCCGTCGGGAAGCTCGTTTGGAGGACGAGGCGTCCTGAGCGTTGTACTGGATGCCTCTGCAGTCCTGGCCTTGGTGCATTCTGAGCCTGGAGGCGAGTTTGTGGCCGATGCTCTCGGCGATGCGGTCGTGTCCACGGTCAACTGGGCGGAGGTGGTCGCTCGGGTTCGAGGTGACGCGACGAATGGCGGCGGCGGAGGCCCTTCGGCTCTGCGCTTTGAGTTCTACGCTCTTGGTCTCCGCTTTGAGGAGTTTTCGGCGGAACAGGCCGACCTGGCGGGTGAGCTCCGCCGCTCGACGAGGGAGTTCGGCCTCTCGCTTGGCGATCGTGCCTGTCTCGCCTTGGCACTCCTGAGGAGTGAGCCTGTGTTGACAGCCGACCGGGTCTGGCAGCGGTTGAGTCTTGACTTGGAGATCGAAGTGATCCGCTGACGTCGCCTACAGGCAGTGATCCTCCGAAGTCCGGTACGCGAGGCCCGGAAGCGGAGACCGCCGCGGGGCTTTAGCGGATGAGGGGCAGCAACTCCTCGGCCGAGCGCCGCGTGAGCATCGTGTAGAACTCGTCGCTCAGCAGGTTGCTGCCGTGGTCCTCGATGAACTTCTTCTGTTCCGGCGTGATGTCGGTCGGCTCGGTCTCGACGGCGTTCGGGTGCCGGTTGGCCGGCGTGCGGTCGATCGAGGCCACGAACTCGACGGTCAGCGCGCCGTCGTAGCCGACCTCGCCTAGCGTCCGGACGATCGCGGCCCAGTCGAGTGCGCCCATGCCGGCGGCCATCCGGTTGCTGTCGGCGACGTGGAAGTCGACGAGTCGGCTGCCGGCCTGGCGGATCGAACCGAGCAGGTCGCGGTCCTCCATGTTCATGTGGAAGGCGTCGAGGCAGACGCCGCAGTCGGGGCCCGTCGCCTCGGCGAGGGCCAGCGCCTGGTCACCGCGGTTGATGAAGTAGGTCTCGAAGCGGTTGATCGGCTCGATGGCCGGGAGAACGCCGGCGGCCTGACCGTGCTCGTAGATCTCCCGCATGCTCTCGACCGCCCACCGCCACTCGTTCTCCGGCGTCGAGTCGGGATCGACCTTGCCGACGGTGCCCGGGACGATCGAGATCTCGTGGCCGTCGAGCTCCTTGACCATCGTGATGCAGTCCTTGACGTACTGGACGGAGCTGGCGCGCTCGGCCTCGTCCTTCGCGATCAGGCTGCGGCCGTCCATCATCAGGGTGACGGAGCCCCAGCAGCGAATGCCGTAGCGCCGCATCAGTTCACGCACCTCGGCCGTGTCGTAGAGCTCCGGCTCACCGCTGATCTCGAGCGACTCGTAGCCGAACTCCTTGAGCCGCGCGAGCGTCTTCTCCAGCGGCTCGGCGCGCATCCAGTTGTGCATGGACAGGTGCATCGTGATCGACCTCCAGGTTGCCGCGGGAAGATAGCAGGGTACGAGTCGGAGTGGAGTGGAGCGTCGCGTCGCGGCGCGATGTCGGACGTACTCGCCCAGTCGGGGCCGGAGGGGTATAGCTCCCAGGTGCCGCGTCACTGGCCGGACGGCGAGTAACGGACCGCGTACACGCGGTCCGTTACCTGGCGCCCAGGAAGCCCCGCAGACAGCGGGTGACGGCGCCGGGCGCTTCGACCATCAGCATGTGGCCGGCGTCCGCCACGGTCACGAAGGCGGCGCCGCCCCTGTCGCGCCCGGAACGCGGGCCACGGATGCGGTCGGCAAGCGCGCGGCCGGCCCTCGGCGGAGTCATCCTGTCCTCCGAGCCGGCGACGACCAGCGTCGCGCAGGCGACGCGCGCCGCGCTCTCGCTTCCCTCCCACTCGTTGCAGGCGGAAAAGTCGCGGTGGAGCACGTCCGGCAGGCAGCGGTCGAGCAGCGCCATCGTCGACCCGAGCATCCACAGTCCGGGGAACTCGGCGCCGCCGAAGTGGGCGCCGGTACCGTGCCCGAAGGCGGCGATGAAGCGATGGGCGTTGAGCGGCCGTTTCAGGGTGTCCGCCAGCAGGCCGGGGTTGACCCGGAGTGTCTCGCCGGCGCCGAGCAGGGCCAGCCGGCTCAGACGGGCGTCCAACCGGGATGCCGCGTCGACCGCGATGCAGGCGCCCATCGAGTGGCCGACGAGCGCGATGTTCCGGCTGCCCGCCAGCTCCGCCGCCGCTGCCGCGAAGTCGACGGTCCAGGCGGCGTAGTCGGCGATCGTCGCGATGTCGTCCAGGTCCTCGGACCCGCCGTGACCTGGCAGATCGGGCGCGGCGACGTTCCAGCCGTGTTGAGCCAGCGATCGGGCCTGCAGCGCCCACACGGTGTGGTCGCTGCCGGCGCCGTGGAGCAGCAGCGCCAGGGACAGGCCCTCCTGCCAGACGGAGCCGCCGGTGCCGCAGTAGGCTTTGCGGCCCTGGATCTCGAGTTCGGTCAGGAGGCCACCGTCCGCGGCCGCTGCGCTCGCCGCTGGGAACGCTTCAGCGCCCGGTCGAGATCGGCCACGAGGTCTCTGGGGTCTTCGAGCCCGACGGACAGCCGCACCATTTCCTGCGTCACGCCAGACTCCGCGAGTTCCTTGGCGGTCATCTGCTGGTGCGTCGTGCTCGCCGGGTGGATGACCAGGCTCTTCGCGTCGCCGACGTTGGCGAGGTGCGACCAGAGCTGCAGACCCTCGATGAAGGCGATCCCGGCTTCGAGTCCGCCCCTGATCCCGAAGGTCAGCAGGGCGCCGCTGCCGTTCGGCAGCAGCTTCCGGGCGAGGTCGTGCTGCGGGTGGCTAGGCAGGTCGGGGTAGCTCACCCACAGGGCGGCCTCGTGCTGCTCGAGGAACCCGGCGACCGCCCGGGCGTTCTCCACGTGGCGGGCGACCCGGAGCGGCAGGGTCTCCAGTCCCTGAAGCAGGTAGAAGGCGGCCTGCGGGTTGAGGCAGGCGCCGAAGTCGCGCAATCCTTCGAGCCTCGCCTTGAGGATGAAGGCCGGCGGGCCGTAGTGCTCGGCGAAGGCGATGCCGTGGTAGCCGGGGCAGGGCTCGGTCATGATCGGGAAGCGTCCCGAGGCGGCCCAGTCGAACTTGCCGCTGTCGACCAGGACGCCGCCCAGGGTGACGCCGTGGCCGCCGATGAACTTCGTCGCCGAGTGCATCACGATGTCCGCGCCGAGCTCGATCGGGCGGGAGAGGAACGGGGTGCCGAACGTGTTGTCGATCAGGAGCGGCACGCCGATCTCATGGGCGATCGTGGCGACGGCCGGGATGTCCAGCACGTCGATCCGCGGGTTGCCGATCGTTTCGCCGAAGAACAGCTTGGTGTTCGGACGGGCGGCGCGCCGGAAGTTCGCCGGGTCGGTCGGTTCGACGAAGGTCGTCTCGATGCCGAACCGGCGCAGGGTGTGGTTCAGCAGGTTGTGCGTGCCGCCGTAGATGGCCGCCGAGGAGACGACGTGGTCGCCGGCGGAGAGGATCGTCGCCGCCGCCAGGTGAAACGCCGACTGCCCGGAAGCGGTGGCCACCGCGCCAACTCCGCCCTCGAGCGCGGCGATCCGTTCCTCGAACACCGCCACCGTCGGGTTGGAGATGCGCGAGTAGATGTGACCGGCCTCCTCGAGGTTGAACAACCCGGCGGCGTGGTCCGTGTCGCGGAACACGTAGGACGTCGAGTTGTACACCGGAACCGCGCGGGCTCCCGTGGTCGGGTCGGGCCTCTGGCCGGCGTGCAGGGACAGGGTGTCGAACTTGTAGAACCAGTCGCTGCTCATCGGGTGAGTGTAGCTGTAGCGCCTCCGCCGATGTGGCAGAGTGACGTGCCGAGGAGGCCGCATGGGAATCGTCGAAGAGTGGCACGGGTGCCTGGACCGGGGAAAGATCCTGCTGCTCGATGGAGGCACCGGTACGGAGCTGGAGCGGCGTGGCGTGCCGATGGACTCGGCGGCGTGGTGCGGCACGGCGGCGCTCGAGCACCAGGACGCGATTCGGGACCTCCACGAGGACTACATCCGGGCCGGCGCCGACGCGATCATCACGAACACGTTCGCGACTCACCGGCCGCTTCTCGAGGCGGCGGGCCTGGGCGACAAGGTCGAACAGATCGTGCGGCGGGCGGTGGAGGCGGCGCTCGAGGCTCGCGATCGAGCCGGGTGCCCCGGCGTGCTGGTGGCCGGATCGATGTCGACGATGCCGGCGAACAACCTTCAGGGCGGCTACCCGCCGGCCGACGAGCAGATGGCGGCCCACCGGGAGCATTGCGGGCTCCTGGCCGAGGCCGGAGTCGACGTGATCGCGCTCGAGATGATGCAGTTTCGCGAGCGTGCCCTGCTCGCCTTCCGGGCGGCGAAGGAGACCGGGTTGCCAGTGTGGCTTGGGGTCAGCGCCCGAAAGGACCCGGACACAGGCGCGATCACTCCCTTCAACTGGCCCGAGGAGTCCTTCGAGGAGTTGCTCGACACGCTGATTCCGCTCGGGCCACAGGTAGTGCACGTGATGCACTCCGAGATCGCGGCCGTTCCCGAAGCCGTGGCGATGGTCCAGGAGCGGTGGGACGGACCGGTTGGCGTGTACCCGGAGTCCGGCTACTTCACGATGCCGAACTGGAACTTCGTCGACGTGATCGATCCGGCTGACCTGCTGGAGGAGGCGCGCGGCTGGGTGGCCGCGGGAGTTCAGATCATCGGCGGCTGCTGCGGCCTGGGACCCGAGCACATCCGGGCCCTGGGAGCGCTTCGCGGATCGGGCTGAGGAGGGGCGGAACGATCGTGGCGGCGGGCGGCGAAGCGGATCGGGCGTTCCTGGGTCTGGCGCTGGCAAGCGCCAGTCGGTGGTTCGTCGGGCTGGCCGTAGCGGCAGCGCTCCTGTTGCGCTGGGGAGTGATCCTGAGGGAGGAGGCCTACCTGGAGCGGAAGTTCGGCGACGACTACCGGGACCATGCGAAGCGCGTCCGGCGCTGGTTGTAGCGCGGCCATCCGGGCCCTGGCGCCGGCGAGCGCGCTGGCGCTGGTCCTTGCGGGCTGCGGACCGGAGCCGGATGAGGCGGCGCTATCGCCGGTCCAGGCGGACGTCGAGCGCCTGCTGGGCGGAGCGTCGACGGCGCAGCCTCCGGTCATCCTGATCACGATCGACACCCTGCGGGCCGACAGGCTGTCGAGCTACGGCTCGGACCGGGTGGCGACGCCGCACATCGACCGTCTGGCCGCGGAGGGCATCCGCTTCGCCAACGCGTCGTCGACGGTTCCCTTCACCCTGCCGGCCCACAGCTCGATCATGACCGGGTTGTACCCGCCGTCCCACGGGGTCCGGGAGAACGTCGGCTACGTGCTGGCGCCCGAACTGGTGACGATCGCCGAGCGCTTCCAGGACGCGGGCTACCGGACCGGCGGTTTCGTCAGCGCCTTCGTGCTCGACGCGCGCTGGGGGATCGCCCGGGGCTTCGACACCTACGTCGACGACTTCGACCTCGACGACATGGCGGGCGCCAACCTTGGCTCGGTCCAGCGTGCAGGTCCGGAGACGATCGGGCACGCCCTGGAGTGGCTCGACGAAGCCGTCCCTTCCGCCGACCGCGCCGACGATGCCGGGGACGCTGCAGGGCAGGCGCCCCTCTTCATGTGGCTGCATCTGTTCGACCCGCACGATCCGTACCAGCCGCCCGAGCCGTTCCGTTCCGAGTACCAGGGGCGGCCCTACGACGGTGAGGTCGCCTACACCGATTCCTTGATCGGTCAGTTTCGGGCAGCCCTCGAGGAGCGCCGCCTGTTCGACGACGCCGTGGTCGTGCTGACGTCGGACCACGGCGAAGGACTCGGCGACCACGGCGAGAGCTACCACGGGTTCTTCGTCTACGACTCCACAATCCACGTGCCGCTCATCTTCCGGCTGCCCGGCGGCGTCGAGGCGGGCCGGGTGGTGAACGACGCCGTGAGCCACGTCGACATCGCACCGACCCTGATCGAGCTTCTGGACCTCGACGGAGCGGGCGACGCCCAGGGCCGTAGCCTCCTCCCGGACATGCAGGGGCTGCCGCATCCCTTGACCGAACGTGGTGTCTACGCCGAGTCCTTCTACGCCCTCGATCACTACGGCTGGGCGCCGCTTCGCTCGTTCCGTACGGCCGGCTACAAGTACATCGAGACGACCGACCCGGAGCTCTACTCCCTGCTGGAAGATCCGGGGGAATTGACGAACGTCCTGCTCGAACGGCGCGACGTTTCGCGGGAACTGAGGGCCGCGGCGCTGAAACTGGCGGCCGAACTCGACAGCGCCGCGCCCGAGGCGGCGCCCGAGCCCGACCTGGACGACGAGGCCCTTGCGCAGTTGCGGGCCCTCGGGTATCTGGCCGGCCGCGGCGCCGCCGAGCGGAGCTCAAGCGATGGACCACGCGCGGACCCGAAGGCGAAGGCCCATCTCCATCGCTCGATCATGCGGGCCCAGAGCGCCTTCGGCGTCGGCGATGACGAGGCTGCCGCGGCCGAACTGCGGGCCGCCCTGGCCGAGGACGATGGACTCCTCGACGCGCACCAGCTCCTGGGCACGATCACGCTTCTCGCCGGCGATCCGGCGCCGGCGGCCTCGCACTTCCAACGCGCGCTGGCGCTCGATCCCGAGCATCGGCAGTCCCTGCTCGGTCTGGCCAACGCCTACCAGGAGATGGGCCGTATCGACGAGGCGATGGTTGGCTACCGGCGTCTGCTCGAGGTCGCCGGCCAGGACTCGAAGGCGACGATGGCCCTCGCCCGCATCCACGTGGGTCGCGGCGAACTGAGCCAGGCCGAGGAGGTGCTCGCGGCCGCCGCCGAGGGTCGTGAACCGCCGCCGGTCGTGATGAACAAACTGGGAGAAGTCATGGCGCTTCTGGGCAGGCGCGGAGAGGCGGAGGCGAGGTTCCGTCAGGCTCTCGCCTCGAACCCGGAACTGGGCGAGGCGCACTTCAACCTCGCCGTCCTGCTCGATGAGTCGGGCAGGACGGAGGACGCGATCATCGCCTACCGGCAGGCGGCCAAGCTGCGCGCCCGGGACCACCGGCCCCGCTTCAATCTGGGCCGCCTCTACGGCCGGCAGGGCCGCGCGGATCTCCAGATCGAAGCCTACCGCGGCGCGGTGGAGGCGTCGCCGGACTTTACCGTTGGTTACTTGCACCTGGCGAAGGCGCTGATGGACACCGGCGGCGACCTCGACGAAGCGGAGACGTTCGCACGCCGTGGACTGGAGGGCGAGCCGGTCGGCCGGGACGGCGCGCTCGGTTACTTCGTGCTCGCCGACATCCTGAACCGGCTCGGCCGCCCGGCCGAGGAGCGGCGGGCGCTGGCCCGCGGACAGGAACTCTTGGGAGCTGGTGCTGCAAGAGACACGACGCAGTGAATCCGCGGCGCCAACGCCCAAGAGAAGGACGGGATGGGCCGAAACGCCGAGCCTGCGAGGAGTTTCGGGGCGCTAGCCGCCGGCGTCGAACGCTGAGGCCACAAGGACCGCCATTTGCTCCGGATCCTCCAGCGGGCCGAGGTGGCCAAGCCCGTCGACCTCAAGGAAAAGCACGTTCGGCAGCTCGTTCACGATCGCCTCGGCCCAGTACGCGGGTCCCGGCATGAGTACGGAGCCCCGCATCAGAGTCACCGGGCATTCCACCTGGTGGAGGCCGTCCCAGGCATGGTGCCGGGGTCCCATGAGGTAGAGCTGCGCCTCGACGTCGGGGTGACACTTGATCTCGACCGCGCCGTCCGCTGACGGTGCGAAGCCGTGCCGGACGTAGACCTCGAGCGCTTCCGGGTCGATCAGGGAGTAGGGAACCTTCTCGGAGTAGTTTGCGAAGGCGGCTTCGCGCGACGCGAAGCGTCTGCGGCGACGCCTCGTCCGTTCGACCCAGCCCTCGAGGCGGGCGTCGTCGTCCGTGACGCCGGGCGGATAGATGACCGGTTCGTAGCAGACGAGCCCGGCGAACAGGCCCGGCCTCTCGGGAGCGATCATCAGCAGCGACGCGGCGCCCATCGAGTGGCCGAAACCGAACAGTGGTCGCTCGACGCCGAGTTCCAGCGCGTCGATCGCCGCGACCAGGTCCTGCGCGCAACTCTCCCAACTGTAGTCGAGGCCGTCCGGCGCGGTCGCGTCGCCGTGCCCACGCACGTCGACGCTGATCCGGCGGAAGCCGTCGAGGTGCTCGAGCATCGGGTCGTAGACCCGCCCGTGAAAGCCAGTAGCGTGGCCGGCGATCAGGTCGGGGCCTTCGCCGCCGAAGTCGTAGACCGCGACTTCGACGCCGTCGGTGGACGGGACGCGATGGACGGAGACCGGTTCAAGCATGGGTCGCGGAGTTTGCGGCATGGGTCGTGGAAACTAGCAGCCCTCGTTGCAGAATAGAGCGATGCCGAAGCACCTCGCCCGGTTCAGCCGGGGCAGCCGCCGCTCGGCGGAGAGCATCCGGGTGTGGCGGCTGCAGATTGGCTTCCTGCTGTTGCTCGCGATCACCGCCGTGCAGGTCGTCTGGTGGCTGGTCGACCAGTCCAGGCTCGCGGACCGCATCGCCTCGGACCGCGTCGCCGAGGTCGAACTGGACCGGGAGGCGGCGGAGGCGTCGCTGCGTGCCGGTCAGTCGAGCGAGAAACTCCGCGCCTTCTACCCGCACCTGGAGATCGACGCCGGGGAGGTGCGGATCGGCGCGGAGGCCCGCGCGGCGATCGAAAGGGACCGCCGTAGCCATCTGAACCAGTATCGCTGGGAGGGGGGGTTCTTTCTGGCGGTAATCGCGGGCGGGGTGCTGCTCATGTGGGGCGTGCTGCGCCGGGAAGCGGACCTCATGTCCCGTCAGCAGAACTTCCTCGCGGCCGTGTCGCACGAGTTGCGGAGTCCCTTGGCGAGCCTGCGGCTGACGACGGAGACGTTGCTGCTCCGCGACCTGGTGGCGGCCGACCGCCGTTCCCTGCTGGAGCGCAACCTGGAGGATCTGAGACGTCTGGAGCGGATGATCGGCAACCTCCTGGAGACGACTCGGCTGGAGCAGGCGAAAGTCGAGCCACGCCGCGAACCGGTCGACCTGGCGGAAGCGGTGTCGCTCGCCTTCGCCGAACTCGGGCACCGGGACGACGGCAGCGAGGAGATCGAGATCGAGGTCAGGGTTGAGGATGGCCTCGATCTGCAGGCCGATCCCGTGGGCCTGGGTACGGTGCTGCGGAACCTGATCGGCAACGCGATCGAGTCTGCCCGGGCGGCGGGCACGAGAGTGAAAGTGACCGCCAGACGACTGGGCTCCACTGTCGAACTCGAGGTTCTCGACGATGGCGTCGGCTTCGATCCCGCGGACGGTCGTCGCCTGTTCGAGAAGTTCTACCGTCCCGGCAGCGAGTTGCGGCGCGACAAGAAGGGTAGCGGTCTGGGACTCTACCTGGTGCGCAGCTTCGTCACGCTCGAGGGCGGGGAAGTGGAGGCGAGCAGCGAGGGCCCGGGCCGCGGCGCCGTGTTCCGCGTCACGTGGCCGATCAGGCGGCAGGCGGTTGGATCGGCGTCGTGACACCCGCTCCCGAAGACCGCGTGCAGGTCCTGCTGATCGAGGACGAGGAGAACCTCGCCGCCGGCATCCGCTTCAACCTGGAGGCCGAGGGGCTCGACGTCGACTGGGTTCGCGACGGCAGACAGGCTCTGGAGCGGGTTCGGGATCCGCGCTATCAGCTCGTGATTCTCGACGTGATGCTGCCGGGCGTGGACGGCTTCACGTTGTGCGAGGAGGCCCGTAGCGCGGGTGTCGATACCCCGGTTCTCTTCCTGACCGCCAAGGCGGAGGTCTCCGACCGGATTCGGGGGCTCGAAGCCGGAGGCGACGATTACCTCGCGAAGCCGTTTCACCTGACGGAGCTCCTGCTGCGGGTGCAGGCGATCCTCCGGCGACGGTCATGGCGTCCCGGCGACGCGCCGGATGCGGTGCGCTTCGGCGGCAACCATTTCGACTTCGCGGCTTTCGCGGGCGCTTCCTGGGACGGTCAGGCGCAGCAGTTGACCCAGAAGGAGGCAATGATCCTCAAGACCCTGGCGGCGCGGGAGGGTGAAGTCGTTTCCCGCGAGGACATCCTGGATCGGGTCTGGGGTTACGAGGCCTTCCCGTCGTCGCGCACCGTCGACAACTTCATCCTCCGGCTGCGCAGACGCTTCGAGCCGGACCCCGAGCGCCCGCGACACTTCCACACCGTCCGCGGCGTCGGCTACCGGTTCACCGCCGACGCCGACTGAGCCGCGGGCGCTAGTAGGCTTCGAGGAGTTCGATCTCGAAGACCAGGGCCGCGGCAGGTGGAATGACGGGCGCCGAGCCGTGGGCGCCATAGGCGAGCTCGGCGGGAATGAAGAGCTCCCATTTGGCGCCGGGCTTCATCAACTGCAGCGCTTCGGCCCAGCCCGGGATGACGCTGCCGATGGGGAAGGTGGCGGGCTGGTCGCGCTCGTACGTGCCGTCGAATCGCGTACCGTCGATCAGTGTGCCCCGGTAGTGGACCGTCACTGACTGGTTGGCGGTCGGGCTGTCTCCTTCCCCGGGGCGCACTTCCCGGTAGAGGAGGCCGGAGTCCGTCTTGACGACTCCCTCTTCCCTTGCCTTCTGGGCCAGGAAGGCGGCGCTGCGGGCGGTGTTCTCCATCATCGCTGCCTTCCGCGCGCGGTCCGCGTGCGCCTGCATCTTCGCGCCGAGTTCAGCCAACACGCCGTCGATCTCGTCGGAGGCCATCGCCTCGCTTCCTTCGAGCGCGTCGATGAAGCCGCGGATCAGCAGGTCGGCGTCGAGGCTCAGATCCTCAGGGTCGAGGTTGCTGCCGATGTTCACGCCGAGCGCGTAGGAGGCCTTCTCGTCCCAGGTCTCTGCGATCGGCGCTTCATCCCCGTCGCCAGCGCCGGACTCCTCCTGGGCGCAGGCCGGCGCGGCTGCGAGGAGCACGAGGATGGCGACGGTCAACACGAAGTGTGTGCATGGCTTGTTCATGGCGCGGATCGTATCCGCAAGCGCGACCGGTGTGACCGCTTCGTTATCCTCGCCGCGTGCAGACCCTGCAGTTGATCCTCGTGGCTTTCGTGCAGGGGCTGACCGAGTACCTGCCGATCAGTTCGACGGCGCACCTCATCCTGCTGCCGCGGCTCTTCGGCTGGCCGGACCAGGGTCTGGCGGTCGACGTGGCGGCCAACACGGGCACGCTGCTGGCGGTCATCGCGTACTTCCGAAAGGACCTCGCGGGCTACGTTCGGGCACTGTTCCGCGGCGCCGACGACGCTGGCCAGGACGCCGACGAGAGCGCGCGGCGGATGATTCCGCTGCTGGTTCTGGCATCGGTACCGGTGCTCGTCATCGGCATCCCTCTCGAAGGCTGGGTGGCCGGCGACGCCCGTAGTCCAGGTGTGATCGCGTGGGCAACGATCGGCTTCGGTCTTCTGCTCGGCGCGGCTGACCGCTGGGGCCGACAGCATCGGCGGCTCGGGCAGTTGAACTGGCTGCAGGCCCTGATGTTCGGCGTGGCGCAGGCGACGGCGCTGATTCCGGGCGCCTCGCGGGCCGGAGTCGTCATCAGCGCCGGCCGGCTGCTCGGCTTCGACCGCGAGTCGTCGGCCCGCTTCGCCTTCCTGCTGGCTCTGCCGGTCGGCGTCTTCGTCGCCGGCAAGGACAGTCTGGACCTGCTGAGCGGCGCGCTGCCGCTGTCGCAACTGCCGTCGCTGCTCCTGGTCGCCGCGCTGTCGGCGGTGGTCGGCTACCTGGTGATCGGCGGACTGCTCGGCTGGCTCAGGCGCCGCAGCCTGCAGGTCTTCGTCGGCTATCGGCTGGCGCTCGGCGCCGTACTGCTGTTCGTCTTCTAGCTGGAACCGCGCTTCGCACGGCCGGAGGCCGTAGCCGACGATCGCGCGTCGTTTGTGGCTTGATCGACGCCTTCCGTGGCGCTGGCGCCGCCTGCGGCCGGGGACCGGGCGGAACGGCGCCCGCACTCTTGTGCCTCCCTTTGGACCTACAAAATGGGATATGACGGGGCTTCCCCGGCTTGCTTAGCTCAAGATGGATGAGCCCACTCGACGCTCTCGATCGCATCCTGGCGTCCCTGCATCAGGCCGCACTCGACGAGACCCACTGGCCCGCTACAGCAGCTCTCATCGAAGAGCTGTGCGGCACCAAGGGAAACGTGCTGACGGTCAGCGAAAGCTCTGGAGGAAACCTGCGCATCCACTTCTACCAGCACATCTTCCGCGGTGAGCCTCGAGAGGACCTGACGCGTCTGTACCTCGAGGCCTACTACCGGCACGACCCGGCGCCGCTCCGCATCTGGGAGCGGCCCGCCGGCCAACTGATCCACGTCCCGGACCTTTTCACCGAAACAGAGTTGAGAGCCTCGGTCGTGTACAACGAGGGATACCGTCGCACTCACCACCAGAACGGCTTGATTACGCGCCTTGAAGGGCAGGACGGCCTGCACGTCATCTGGGCCCTTAACGATCCCGTCGACAGCGGTGGCTGGCAACCCGCGCAGCTCCGGCTGATCGAATCCCTGCTGCCGCATGTCCAGCAGTTCGTCCGTGTCCGTCAGGCACTCGTTGGCGCCGATGCGCTGAGCGCGGGACTGTCCGGCCTGCTGAACAACAGCCGGATCGGCGTCCTGCAACTGGACCGCAGCGGGCGCGTGCTGGCGGTGAACGACCCGGCCCGGGAGATCCTGCGTCGCGGCGAGGGGCTGAGCGATCGCGACGGCGCCCTGCACGCCTCGTTGCCGGCGGACGATGCCCGCCTGCGGAGGCTGCTAAAGCGCGCGCTGCCGGTCTTCGGGAGCTCAACGGCGCCGGCCGGCGGCTCGATGGCGGTTCAGCGTCCTCTGCTGCGGTCGCGGCTGGAGCTTCATGTACACCCCGTTGAGCCCGGACAGGCGGACTTCGGGGGTCGGCGGGTGGCGGCGCTGGCGCTGGTGGTCGACCCTGAGAGTCGTCCCCGTACTGACGCGGCGCGGCTGTCGCTGTTACTCGGTCTGTCGTCGTCCGAGGCGCGGGTGTCGGCACTGCTCGCCGAGGGCCGGCCCGTGCGTGAAATCGCGGCGACCACCGGCTACAAGGAAAGCTACGTCCGCTGGCTTCTGAAGCAGGTCTACGGAAAGCAGGGCGTACGCGGGCAGATCGCCCTGGTGCAGAACGTCCTGACCGCCTACGCGTTCCCGCGCCGCTGACCACCACCGGCCGCCAGCGACTCTTCCCTTCCTGCTTCTTCTTCTCCGTTCGCAACAAAACGGACGCCAGTGCATCTACCGAATGAGAGATGCGCAGAGGCCATTGACCACGATCGACCAAACAAAAGTCTCGGTGGTTAGAACCGCGTCGATGTATCTCCAAAGTGGTAGATGCCCACGGGCCGTCCTTCGTCGCATCTAGCTATGAGCCAGCGAGGGGCATCAACCGCTATCGGAAGCGCAACTATTACCATGCGCGCCGAATCGAACACGGGGTCCGGTTCCCGCCAGCCTTGTCGGGGTTCTCATGGGACTGCCATTCCACGCCCGGCGGGCTGGCGGTCCCCGGCCGGGTTGACGCCACTCAACGCCGTGACTAGACTAGCACGCATTGTCGCGGTCCCAGGAAGGCAGAGACATAAGAGAGTATCTACGGGGCGCGCTGCTGAGCGTGTTGGTCTACGGGCTGCTGATCGGGGGTATGCCGGGGATCGTCGGCGCGCAGAACTCGGATCCGAGTGGGAACACAACCTGCGACGAGAACGGCAACTGCGCGTCCAACGGAAACACCGTCAACGCAGGGAACAACGGAAGCGGCGGTACCCCCGGAGCGGGACACCCGCTCGGCGGCAATCCGCTCAACGGCGACTTGACCGGAGGCATGAACCCCGCACCTGTCATCAACCACAACATCCATTAGAAAGAACTCCTATCACGTCTTCACCTTGCGTAAATCCGGGTTTATGATAGGGTATAACCCGAAACTAACGCAAGGGAAAACGAAATGAGAAATGTCCTGGCGTTCCGGCAGAGCCAGCCGGAAGCAACCGACCGCGTAGAGATTCTGCGCGAGATTACCGGGATCAACACCGGGGATCGAGTCCATGACACATTGGAAGCGTCCGGGCTTGCCCCGCGTTCCAATCGTATCTACCGCAGAGCAATCAACCGCTTTGAGTCCTGGCTTGGCGCAGAGCTTGAGTCCATGAGCGATGAAGCGTTTGACGCACTGCTAGGCAAGTATGCAGTTTAGCTTGAGAAGCAGGGACGCACGCCGAGGACAATCAGGCTGTCAACGTCTGGCGTCCGGTTCTTCATCAAGCAGTGGTATCGGTTCGCCGGTCCCTTGCCGTATCTCGACAACGCCATGAACCGCATCAACCGCAGCGGTCGGTCTCGCGGGATCGGGCAGCGCGACGGCTTGAGCAAGGCAGACGTTGACCTGATGGCTACCGTAGCCCCGCAGCGGCGCAAGTTCCGCAACGGGATCAGAGGCGCTGCGCTTTTCCGCACGATGTTCAATGCCTGCCTTCGCGCGAGTGAGGCAGTCAACATTCATGTTGAGCATCTGCACTTCAACCAGGACGGAACGGGAACGCTTGCAGTGCCGTTCGCTAAGAGTGACGAGTTTGGGGAAGGCTCGACTAGATTCCTGGGAGCCGACACGGTAGAAGCGCTGCGCCACTGGATCGAGACTGCCCGGATCGAGTCCGGCAAAGTCTTGCTCAACTGCGGCGGAAAGGGGCATGGCTACCCTATGAGCGTTCAAGCCTGCCGCGACGCAATCAAATCCCTGGCGAAGCTCGCGGGGATCGAAGGGAAGATCGGCAGTCACTCGCTCCGTATCGGTATGGCTCAAGAGCTTGTCCGCAAGGGAGCCACAATCGCAGAGGTGCAGCAAGTAGGGGGCTGGCGTCCCCCGGCGCAGGTTGCTCACTAAGTCCGCAATGAGGAAGCCGAACGCAACGCGGTTGCCCGCATTATTGGAGTTGCCCCGTTTTCGTGGACAGTTTGTGTTTAAGGACTCAAGCGGCCTCTC
>JAODVQ020482454.1:0-10235 GCA_025400075.2 Phenganax stokvisi
GTGAGAGAGAGAGAGAGCGCGAGAGAGAGAGAGAGAGAGAGAGAGAGAGAGAGACACCCACGGAGGTGGGAGGACTGAGCCTCCCACCTCCGTGGGTGGGAGGCTCAGTCCTATTCTTAAAACATACATGCTTGTATATGTATGCTATATATGTAAGATTACTTTTTATAGCCGTACACCAGGGGCAACATTTAGACCTAAGGGTAGAAGTGTCTTCAGACGGTTGATCCAGTAATTTTCTCGTTCTTGGAGCTCTTCCAGAGCATTAGGACTATCGGGCGACACTTTGTCTATTACCTGAACCTTTAAATCACGAATGCTGTGATCTGGAAAGTTAAAGTGAATTCCGAGGACGCATTGGTGTTGGAGGATGCTAGAGCGATGTCTATTAATTCTTGTATTGATTTGTGTGCACGTCATCTCGCAGTGCACATGGGATCTTTCTCTGCCTAGGCCCACCCCATGTTTGGACACGTATGCATAGCTGATAGTTGTTGACTCTGTCGCTCTGTTCAATGATTAGCCTCTATGAGGCATGGAACATCCAAGTGGTAACCGCGGTCACCATTGCACAAAGGTGCGCCTGGGCTTCGTGGGCCCAGTAGGCACAGGTGACGGGCACCCCCCACGAGTCGGGATGAGAACAGAGAGAGAGAGAGAGAGAAAATTGCACGCAATGATGGTTGGTGGAAAAGAGCTCCGTGTTTGACCACTTACTGCGGCTACTACTCATCCCTTTCATACTTGTGATCCGTTTCAGCGGGTCACAAGTACTCCGAGGAGTCCGACGGTACTACTTTTTCCAGACTTCTTGCGATTTACAACCCCCGTCCATCACTGGTTCGTCTGTTACCCTGCGCGCCCGTTCGCCAACTCAGCCATCGTAGCTACCGCCAGGCCCATCGCCGTTCGTTGTGCTACTGGAGCGAGCCACGCCCCAGCTGGCTCCGTAGTACACCGGGAAACGCCCACCTTCCCCGCCCCTCTTTGGACGATGGAGCGCGACCGCCCAATTTCGAGCGGGACGCCATCGCCCGGTTTTGAAAGACATTCTATGGTAACGCTATGGCAACGCATCCTTTATCTATAGAATTGCACCCTCTATCTATGGCAACGCATCTTCTATCATGGCTACGCATTTTACTCCCTGTCTTCTCTTCTCTTCCATCTCTTCCTGATCGAGTGTGTTTGATATAAGTGAGCTACAGGTGGTTTGTGCATCACATTGCGATTAGGCTAAGCTGGTATACTAGTCTCACGCCTCATTGTCATGCAATGCCGAGTTTTAAACTTCAGGCACACCACTCTTTTTCACTACCTCTTTCTTCATTCATCTTTTCTTTATGTATTTATCTTGTATCACTATTTGTATTTATGTTGAATGTATGCTTAGTTACTAGTTGTGTGTCTGTGGTGCCATTTAGTTATTATGTGCAATGACTTTGTATGTCATTTAGACATTTATCATTGGTCTATCACCACGCCACATTTTGTTATGTATGCATGTATGTAACAGAATGATGATGATTTTCCCACGAGAGAGAGAGAAAGAGAGAGAGAAATTCCTCTGTTTAAACGAGATAGATCAAGATAGATCGCCCGCTGCGCTTGCAATTGGAAGGTCCCTATAATTATGTGGTTATTTTATAGGAAAAAAGATCGGAGCAGATCTCCCAGGACTGACTGGTCGGCATCAGTTCCCAATTGTTCAAGTGTGCCCAAGAAGTCTCGAGGGCAGCGGAATACTTATGAGTAACATATACTAATACTTTATGAACAATATTTTATTCTTAGCAGTGTTTATTGTAGTTTGTTGGGATCTGGATCAGCTGATGAAGATGAAGATTTTCAAGCTGCTATTGCTGAGAGCCTTAGAGAGGAGAAGAAGCAGAGGTGCATTTACATGTCTATCTTGAATGTGAAAATTGTAAGCCCATATAACTTAGTGATATTTAGTTTACAAGGTCAAAATTGAGATTATTATGCCATTACACCAAGTGGTTTTTACCAATCTAGCAATAGATCATGTGCATTAAAAATTTTTATGGCCATAAATTACCAAATTTGTAAGGTACAATGTAAACATTTGAGACCTTAATACTTTATGCAGGGAATCTTTGGCTAACTGTAATAATTCTTCTCTTTCCCTAAATCAAATAATTTCTTCTCTGGAAGATAATATTGTTACAAATGCTGATGAAGTTAATCTTAATTGTGTACGTTGTAACCATCTGTGGTCTGACTCAATAAAACAATTTTCAAAATCTACACTTGACCATAAAAAATCAATTAGAATAATCTTTTATGGTGAAGAAGGTGTTGATGGTGGAGGACCGAGAAGAGAGTACTTTCGCCTACTTATTACTGCTATACAGAATGAATCGGGGCTCTTTGTAACAGATGGAAAGTTGGTCAATTTCACTAACAGTCCTGTTGAATACCTTCGACAACACTATCGTCTAGCAGGTTTAATGATCGCCCCTTCTATTGTTCATGGTGGCCTCTCAGTCCCTCTGTTTCCTGAAGTGATATATGAATACATGATCACGAGAAGTATCGCAAGTTATGCAACTCTAGAAGATATTGTAAACCCCACCATCAAAAAGCTTTTACAAGAGGTATAAACAATGGTGGGAACCCTGCTAATCTGAATATTAAGGGGGTGTCTCCTTTGTTCTGATTATCAAGGTGTATAGCAATGTTAATGAAGGGGTTTTGTTGTGGGATATGGGTTATTACAGAAATATTTCGTACATACCAAACAGGTATTGAGTGTCACTAATGAAGATGGCCTTCACAGATTACTTGCGAAAGAAGATTTCTTGAGTATGCTTGATGATTGTGGATACACAAAGTTTACTGGATCAACCAACCTGTCTGATAGCGATGAAATTGTTAATCTTATATGTCTACGTGAAGTTCTTCTGGGACCAAAGCCTGCAATTGATCAGTTTTTGCAAGGGTTAGAGTGTGTAAGTTGCACCAGTATGTACAATTCTGGCAGCTGTATTTTTATTTATACGGCTGCCGGAATTGTAAGGAATGAAAATGAACTAGATTGTGGTTTTTATTTGTGCAAACAAGGTATATATTACATTTGTTATTATTATGTTGAGTGGACTCAATTGTTCATCCTAATCAGTTAAGGATATAGAAACATCAACACAAGTCTAATGCACAACAAACGAATCAACTACATTCATTATAATGTACATGTTCATACACACAGTTGTCATAAGCTCTGGTGTATTGGAATTAATGTTCTGCAGATGGGAGTTGCAAAGATGATTGAAGAACACCCAGCTCAATGTGGAGAACTCTTCCTAGCAAAAGACTTAAATCTCACAACAGCAGATGTTTATGGACTCTTCACTCCTCAGTACTCAGTTGAAGGATCTAATCATCGAGAGAAGGAACTTGAAACCATGACTTATCGGTTGGGTTTCTTAGAAGAGTGTGAAAGTAAGGCAGTGTATGTATAATGAATCGAATAGTTCACATGTGGACATTTAATGGTCAACAATCCAACAAAACAACACAAGTCCCATGTGTACAGGCCTTTATTCTTATTTTCGCACTATATAGTATATATTATGTAGTTCGTAAAACAATTTTAGGAACCCGTATGCTTGGCAGCACTGGTGTAATACTGGCAATGGTAATCATTATTATTCTCACATTCTCCCTGGAAAGTATTTACATGTCCAGCTTTCACAAGTGTATTAAACGTTCTATAAATTATTATACTTTGTCTTCCATGGTCCTCTATAATGCAGGAGAAGAGTCTGGTGTAAGACTCCAAGACGTAATAATATTTGCCACTGGTGCTGAGCGAGTGCCGGTTCTGGGATTTACTGTGCAGCCAAAGATAAATTTTTCACCCTTTGCAACATTGCCAACAGCTTCTACGTGCAGCTTGATGCTCACATTACCGATGAATGTTAAGGGGCCCACTGAGTTTTCTCAAAGGATGTGTTTTGCACTTCAATCAACATGTGGTTTTGGACAAGTTTAGTTTCTTCATTAACATTTTTTATTAAGTTTTATCTGTCATTATTATCATAACCAACAACTGACAATCTCAAACTATCATACCACTATGATTCTCATTTCATGGAAAATGTACATTACATAAAATTATTATTACCAAGCAGAGGCATTTCATAATCATGGGAAGGCATTATAGCTGTCTGAAGTGAAGGAATAAACGAGGCATAAGCACCACACCTGGTGATATCATCGACTATTTAGGTTGAACGTTCCATGTAACAGTTTCCTCTGTCCCCCAGTTAAACAATGAGATTAGGGTTATGTATGATCGTAAACACTTGATTATTAACCCTCGGAGTACATACACTTTATCCAAGCCAGATGAGTTGGAAAGTATATAGAACTAGTCCAATCTTGATGGGTTCTTTTCTATATAATAGTATTATTTATTGCGTTGCTGTTAGGCTGCTGTAATGGCTTGCTATATAGGTAAATAACTGTATTGTCTGAGCAGCATCTGCGCACTGCTGTATGTGCAGAGGGTTTGCAATTTAGTGTTTTTTATTCTTTCAAGTGTTAGTTTTTCTAAAATTTCTTCAATCACACATTGTACATTGCACACACAATATAACATGATCGCCAACAAGGGCAGCACAATCTTCATAATAACGAACACCAAAATCATTGCATGATAGAAGAGGATTTATTAAACCATCAATATGACGTTTTAATGCAGCACACCTACTCCTTGGTAACGAAACTGAATCTGACACTTGCCAGTGTTGAGGTATGCATACCTGTGTCAGTAAAGTAGCTACTCCTCGTGGTGCTCTGTGTGAACTTTAGATAAACATCTGAAAAGGTGTGAAGTTTAGAGCAGAGGACATCCTGTGGTGGTTCCAGCACTCAGCAAAGTCATGCAAACATTTGTTTATTTGGGGGACAAATATGGTATGTAGACAGAAGATCTCATTGAGAGGGTCTAATACGCCCTCATCCTCCAAAGTATAGAACACATCATAAAATAGTTTGCCTACACATCTGAAGACATCACGCCACATCCTTTCATTGTGTACTGAACTGCCAGTGATGACTGCACGTTCGTCTTCATGCCGTGCAATCATGTAGTGCCACAAATCGACATTTTCGCCACCCAAGTCAGAACGAACCCGCTGTGGTAAACCATACTTACCAACAGCTTCAGTATACACTGATAAAACAATTATTGGTTGATAACTGAAGATATACTATCATTCTTGAATAGCCATCTACTGCACATGGACTACCATGCGCCACCTCATCTACTTATGGTGACCATCTATATGCCACACCTCATTTGGTTCACCAACACTATACACACATCTGATAATCACCGAACTTCGCCTTTGTTCAACACCTATCGGGTCAACACGATGTATTGAAGCTCGAAGACGTGTTCTCTGAACGTGGATATTTCTTACAGCCAAATGACCAGCCATTAGGACCTTGCCATCATTGGGATGCTCTTCTTTTATTTCCGTAACTATTGCATCAAGATCCTCATCACTAATGTCAGAAAACTGCAAATTTTCATGGATACCCTCCTCTCGCATTCTTCTATACAGTGTAGATCTCAATACTCCCAAAAGAGTGGCCACTTGAATCCATCTACACCTTAGAGAGCGCAAAAATTCCACTTCTTCAATGTCTATAGCAACTCGAGACCTTCCTCTTCCTTCAGCCCTGTAAGAACGAGGTATATTGTTAGGGCACATAGGTATAGCCTGGCCAAAAACGAGACAAGGACACTGTTAGAGATACTGGGCTCATAAACCAGAGACCCTCATGTATTTTATATAGTCGCTCCTTGTGAGGAGGGTCTGGTTCACGAGACTAGCTAACTATAATGTCTTACAACGATTCTCCTTCTCCTTCTGCCTGCTCTGAATCAGATGAAACATGTTGGAGTGCCTTGGTTACAGCATGCGTAACAGCAGACAAAACGTCCTGTAGAAGAGCCAAGGAAGCCATGAAAGGCTTTAAATAGAGTAGCTTGTACTGCACATGCGTGAATATTACCACGGCGATTTTATATACCATACTAAAAATGTGTTTTATTGTAAAGAACACGTATGGTATAGGTTAGAAGGAGGTTGATATCCTATATAAATAGCATACTATTATACAAGAGATATTTTAAACTACAGTACATTTAAGTATTTGACACAAATGGCGCCCTATAGTAGCAGGGAGAGAGAGAAATGAAGGGTAAACGTAGCCTCGAAACCCAGGCCTCCCCCATTTATGCGAAGGTTTGGACGTTTGACATGTGGCAATTAAATACGTTAGTTAACGTTAATACATGTTTTACGTGTCTGCAAAGTATTCTTTTGTTATACTGTGCGACAAAGGCGGTTTTTATCATTCCCCGCGGACTAAAAATATGCCCACACGATACTTATTCCATAATGCGCATGAAAAAAATTAGTTAGGCAGATTCTCTCCATCTTGTTGCTGGTGCTACATCAGCTGCTTTGTTAGCTGACTTAGCCAGGGTGTGGCCTTCCTTGCATGAAAAGTAGTCCAGCTAATGGTGTTGGCTGTGGAGACGTGGCTTGGTTCTAGCCAGTGGATCACCCTTTCTTCATGCAATGTATGCATGGAAGCTCGTTAAAGTGAACACTGTTCATATGAAATATCCCTTTAGTATAGACTAACTCTGAAATCCCTTCTATAAGCATACACTTTACTATAGCTACTGTTTGAATGAAACTCCTGTTTGTGTAAACCTTTTGTGCTGGTCCCCTAGTGCTCACTTAAAAAAGGTTCCACTGTACAGGGAAAAGGGACCATTGGTTTCATAATAGTGTTCATAAAGGACAGAGAGATGTGCAATAAGCCATCTAAGGCTGTTTAAAGTCTGCCATTTTTGTATGTATTTCGTTGCAGGTCAACCCAGAAAATGTAAGAAATGGGTACCAGGTGCACTCCCAATTGCATGTAATACATGTTTGAGTAAAAGGTATTAGATTTGTTATAATTATAGTGGGTGATATTTTTATCACAGTACTCAACAGTGGGACTGATTGTAGGGGGGTGTATGGTAGAAGCCTTTGAGTGTGGCTCTGGGACCTTTCTGACTGGAATAGCTAAAAAAACCAAGTGTCATCAAAGGTATGTCTCCACCAATCAGAGTAATACATTATCAGTGCACATATTTAACAGAAATAATATTCAGTAACAGTCTATGCATCTCCAGAGAATATGACAGAAATAGGTAAAGGAATGGTATTGTCTAATATAAACATTGCCAAAGTTTTTCAAGCATTCTCCTCTTTATTCATGTAAGTTATGAAGACTATGAAATAATGAATAGTATATTAAATATAACTGATAATGTGGCATCAGGAAGACTGCAAGGTGTTGCTGCACAGATAAAATCTTTACAGCCCTCTGCTCTTCGTGTTCAGTGCCTTGCCCATTGCCTGAACTTATGCTTGCAGGATGCTGCAAGATTGTGTGTCATTATCAGATATACCCTAGATCTTGTAATGGAGTTAATCCTAAGCGTACAACACTATTCCAGACTATGAAGTCACAAATGTCACCAGATACGTGCAATCTACGCCCTCTTTGCCCAACCTGTTGGACTGTTCGTGAAGGTGCTATTATGGCTATTCTTCATAACTGCCGTACTTTACAAAGTGCTCTTGAGGAAATACATGAGACAGGTAGGGATGTATTATGCAATGAAAGCTGGAGGATGTTCGCGACTTGTACAAGAATTTACAACATTCTTTGGTCAAAGGCTATGTCAAGTTATGTTTTCACCAACAGAGCAACTATGACGTGTTCTTCAGAGGAAAGATACTACAATTCAAGAAGCGAGAGAGGCAGCATTGACCACTGAAATGTATTTACGCAGACTTCGAACTGATAATTGTTTATCACTTATATGATGAAGTTGTCACTGATTTAGCAACTTTAACAGAAGACCCTATTTTACCAAGAAGAAAGTGGCCTACTCTGATCCTCAGTTTGAAACTCCTAGACATGTTTCGACGTACCTACTTTGAGGTTTTGGATGTAGTATGTCAAAAGATCCAAGATTCCAGCAAAATGACCTTCAAACTGTTACAGAAATGGAAAATATTCTCCCTGGGTCAGCAAATAGGGTGTCCTGTTGTATGCAGGACAAGGTAAAATATTTGTATTCATCTGACCTCAATATAGATCGTCTAACTCTACATCTAAACAGCAGTATTGTGTAACTAATGGAACTCAGATCAAGAAGGTATCAAATGTGCAAACTATATGCGAGGCTTTAAAAGAGCATGCCTGGTTCTAAGGATCTCCTTTCTGAAGTTCATCATTAACTACAGTTATACCTCACTGTTCCAGAAACAACAGCTACGTCAGAGCGTACTTTCTCATCTCTACGACGAGTAAAGTCATACCTTCACACTACAATAACACAAGAGAGATTAAACCATCTGCTTCTGCTTTACTGGCATAGTTTAGACATGAAACCATTGCAAATTTATTCATAACAGCCTGTGACAGAAGAGCACATTTTTGGTTTCAGAATTGTATAGTACATTGTTATTATGTTATGTTATCATTTTTGTCTTATCTAGTTCCCCTTCTATGCCTATGACATTTGCTTTTGCGAGTTTTTACTGTGAGGCAAAATATACGGTAAGGACACCCCCTTATATGTCGGACGCGAATATTCGTAAAATAATTTAATATTAGCCATTATAATTTATAATTAAATAAAATATAATGTTTAAAGGACCTCAGAGTAGCCCTTGCTTGACTTTGCTTTCTTATATAATTATGAGATACCTAAAATGTATGGTATTTATAAAGAATACAGTTTTTTCTATGTAAAACTAAGAGTTCACCGTGTAACTTATGGAAGTATACCTTTAGGCAACTAAGCGTCCAATTCTCTAGGTACAGGGTTAGTTTTAGGATTGCAAGTAGAGAAAAGGTAGTATTTCTATAGATCTAATGAAATGGACAAATTCCAGCCTTTTAGCGTTCTTCGCCACTGATACCGTCAAATATAGCTGCTATTCGTGTCCCATAACAAAGGGGCATGACCTTACCACACCCGGTCACATAATATTGTGCTTTTATGCATGGGCTCGCTAGTAGATGAATCTATAATTATTGTACGATCCCAGGTATCAGTGGTCTCCTGAAACCATTAGACAACATTTTACGCACTGCACTAATCCCAAACCTTACTGGGCGACCGCCTCTAAATGATTTGGACTGTGTTTTTTTGCCCTACCCATAAGACTTGGGGACTAGGACTAAAAGCACCCTCTAAGATGGCAGATCAAGAATATAAATCATCTATTCTTGTAAATTCTGCCCTTCAAGATCACATTCTTATGCAAGACGAAGAATATGGGTATGACATTATTTCGGAACACCTTGAGTCAAAGATGCTAGTCAAGCGGCAATAGAGTGATATCAATCTGCAGGTGGCATGTGAAGTTTTACAACAATTACCTGAAAGTATGCAACGATCAGTAAATTTAGTGAAAGAAAAGGGGGCATCTACATGGCTCACCGTTTTGCCACTAAAAGGAGCATGGATTCTCACTTCAAAGAGGTGCTTTCCATGACGCCTTAGCCCTGCGTTATAGGTGGACACCTGACCATCTACCTTCCAAATGTGACTGTGGCACCTCATTTTCACTAGACCATGCAATGTCGTGTGCCAAAGGAGTGTTTCCCTCTATACAGCACAATGAGATATGCAATCTCACAGCCACTTTGCTCACAGAAGTGTGCCATGATGTGTGCATAGAACCCAAGCTTCGACCAGTGACAGGTGAAGTGATGAGTGGTGCCACTGCAAACTCACAGCCTGGTGGTGACGTAGATATTGCTGCAATTGGGTTGGCAGACAACTGTGCATGCTCCAACTACGTTCTACGCGACTATTTATGTGAAGATAGAAAAGATTTCTCAGCTATTTTCTGAAAGGTCAAAGGAGTCCGAGAGTCTCTTATACTAGCTTCTACGGTAAGATATCATGCGTAGACGGTGTTTATCTCACTCATTGGCTCGAGAAACAACGCATCGCTAGCAAGTGAAATGTAAGTATACGGTAACCAATGTGGAGATCTCGAGCGAAAGCTGGTGTTATCTGAGGTGTATGATCCACATAGTAGAAACTCGAAAGAATTTTGCGTGCATTCTGGGATCGCTTCCGCTCGCCACCAATGCACTGCATTCACCTACTA
>JAODVQ020482561.1:0-10234 GCA_025400075.2 Phenganax stokvisi
AGAGGAAATGAAAGTGTGCAAATTTACAACATTTTGTGACTGAAAGGGATATACAAGGAGAGAGCAAGAGCTAGTTATTGAGGCGCTTTAAAATGTCTTAGATAGCAGCGTGCCTGAGAAAAGCACCAGCTCTATATTTCACTGTAGTCAGTTGCTCTCTGGTACTATAATTCCTACATGATAAAGGCATGTTTTGCTTCTTTGACATTTGTAGTAATGTTAGAGCATCAAGTTATACTGTCTCACCTGTGCATAGGAGGCTTTGTAGTAATTTGGTAAGGAATTACATGTGTGACTTGAACCACCAATCTAAGCCAGATAGTCACACAAAACAGAATACTGGTGAGTTACATTCCATCATTTGGTGATATTTCCTCCCGGTACATGGAATATTCGACATTGTTACAGTCACTAGTGGTGTGTAGGAAGAGCTGTGAAACACTAGCAATGAACAGAACACTTTAAACGTATATCTACATATATATTGTCACTTTTTAACCCTCGGTGGGCATGCGCAAGGGTTACAGTAGTCTGTTTGTCCATCTGTCCACGGGCATACTCGCTTCTGCCTAAAGCTATTCCTATGCAGTTTAAGTTATAATTATGCTTAACATGTTATATATGATGTTCCTAATTTTTTCAGGATTTTGGCCAAGTATATATGCATCGTTGCGAAGATATAGCTATTTTTATGTCTAATTTAGTCGCGGCCAGCAGCCATTTTGTGGGTGTATGTATATTGCGTATGACTCTTATATACTCTTTCAATCTAGTTTTAACAGTTCCATCACTATCATCTTAACCATTCCAGAATGGACACCCTGCTATAATGGATAAATATCCTGGCCTTAAGTTGTCCATTATAGAGAGGTTCCACTGTATATCTTGAGTATTGCAGTATCTAGCAGCAAAATCTATGGCCCATTATGCATAGTTCCAAAATGTAGAATAATGCTATAGAGAAAACTATAGCGGGAATTTGTTATTACTTTGGAGTGACTGATATTAAATGAAAAGATTTCAATCTAGTGCAACATACATGTAACTGGGTGCTCCAAATAGAAATTTTGTTCAACGAGAGATTTGGTTGGCATTGAAAGATCTCCCGCTATACGTTATGTTGCTGAAGTATCTCATGTATAACACGAGGCAAGCCATGTTGGTAATGGGTAATTGAATTTTAACACTTCTCCTTGATAACACTTCTATGTTAATGGAATGCCATGGTGAAAGCTGGCATAACTGGATTGCTTGGGAGCATATATAAGACAGACACTGGTGAATGTTAGTCAGCTAGCTTAAAGATGGCGGTTATTAAAATTATAGCAGCTGCTGTTTTTCTCTTTGCTGTTTGCTCCTGTGAAACATCAAGTGGTAAGTGTGAAACTATACTATATTTTTAGATGTTGAACATGCAATAAACCATTCCAGACACACAGGACATGTTGCGAGACATAATAACAATGGCAAAGGCTCTCAAAGCCAAAGGTGATGAGCGTCACTGGAAGATTAATGACATGGTTGATGACGTTCAGTGCATGCAAAATGACTTCTTTGGCCTAAAACAACGAGTGGAAGTGCTGAAGGGTTTTCAGAAGGAAAGAGTCAAAGAAAATGCCATGCCTCTGAATGAGACTCTGAATGACATTGAGGAGTGTTTGGAAGAGGTTAAGGAGACACTGGAGGAGGTTGAGGGATTCCAACATCCATGTGGTGGTCCCGGCTGGCGTCGTATTTTGTACCTTGATAGGCGTGATCCCAACTCTAACTGCCTTGGTAGTTCATGGTCAAGCGGGACTTTTGACTGTTTCATTAGCTCAGATGAAACCTGTCTTAGTGAAAGTGTTCCTGTGACAGAACCATACTATCAAGTTTGTGGGCAGGCTCGAGGAATTGCAGCGGGAGATGTCGGTGGTTTCAGGTACTACTATGAAAATTTAGCAGGTGTATCCGAGCCTGCTGTGGGAGATTTGTTTGCAGCAGGGCTTATTCTATCGAGTGGCTCAGATCATGTTTGGTCATTCATTGCTGGAACAGAACCTGGTAATGCAAATGATGCAAACAGTACAAGTGATATTAACAAATGTCCGTGTGAAAACGGGGAGGAGGATTTCATTGACACAAACGGAGACCTTCCTAGTATAGTGGGCAATGACTATTATTGTGAATCTACACCTACTGAATTTCCAGACCCGGGTGATGAATTTTCACTAGATTACAAACTCTGGGATGGTCTCAACTGCAAGGTAGGAAGTCAGTGTTGCAATGATGGAACTCCACCAATCTTTACCAAGACCCTTCCCTCATCAAGAACAAATCCAATTGTTCTTAATCTGTGCAATGAAAATGTCGGCACTGGTTTAGGTGAGGGAAGGCTTGGAATCACCTTCATCGAATTGTATGTGCGCTAAGGGAAACTGAACATGTCGTTTTTGGGCAGTTATATACTGAACATAACTCCAGTAAACAGTACTTTTAGAGCTTTTATCTGCTGTTTTAATAATGAACTGGAAATTGTCTTGTATTTATAGGTCCTCCATTGGATGATATTAATAGTTTAAAGTTGTAACGTACTGATGTGCCCAATCATCAATTTATTATACATAATAATAGTAACTTTTTACATACTAGGTCCAGTTATATGCAAGGTCCAGATATATATTATTATTACCCTGCTAGTGTTTCATAGATCCCTTCCTACCAACCATAACAATGTTAACTATTCCATGTACCCGAAGGAAATGTCACCGACCATTGGAATGCAACTCACCAGTATTCTGTTGTGTATAGTTTAGTGGCTTGAGGTGGTGGTTCAAGTGCACACATTCTCTAGCAAATTAAATAAAAGCACTGTGAGATATATGTGCAGGTAAGTTTAACTACATTCTGCAATCTTTCAAATAAATACTTCCACTTTAAAGGTACTAAATTTTCTAATTATTTCATGGCACACATGGAAGCATTGAAGTAGTGGATGGTTTTTATGCCGCTCTAATGCATGGTGTCTGAAAGTGCACGGTGAGAGTGCAGACTCAAGCTGAGAGTACAATCAGTTCTCTAATGTGTTCATAGAAAAATATTCGACATCTAGTGGTGTGTGAAACTATACTTTACTTTAATAATGTTGTAAATATGAAATATTCCAGAAATACTTAATGTGAGATATAATAACAATGTTTTGTTGTATAAGTGTTTGTCAAATGTTAAAATACCTGCCGTTTTGTATGATGATCCATCTGTTTGTTTGTTCAAGTGTAGTTCTAATCATTTGAAATACACAGCACAAGTATTCATGCACATGTTAACAAAGTTACTCTGCTAGTGTTTCAGCCCTTTCTATAGCAACGGTAACAATGTCAACTATTCCAAGTACCAATCGTTGGAATGTAACGTTTATAGGGCTCATTGCTAGAATCCTATATAATAATGCCTTAGTAAGCTATTGTTAGTCTGCTCTAGAGGAGATGGCAGGGGTTAAGGTTTGTGCAGTTGCTGTTTTTCTCTTTGCTGTTTGCTCCTGTGAAACATCAAGTGGTAAGTGTGAAACTATACTATATTTTTAGATGTTGAACATGCAATAAACCATTCCAGACACACAGGACATGTTGCGAGACATAATAACAATGGCAAAGGCTCTCAAAGCCAAAGGTGATGAGCGTCACTGGAAGATTAATGACATGGTTGATGACGTTCAGTGCATGCAAAATGACTTCTTTGGCCTAAAACAACGAGTGGAAGTGCTGAAGGGTTTTCAGAAGGAAAGAGTCAAAGAAAATGCCATGCCTCTGAATGAGACTCTGAATGACATTGAGGAGTGTTTGGAAGAGGTTAAGGAGACACTGGAGGAGGTTGAGGGATTCCAACATCCATGTGGTGGTCCCGGCTGGCGTCGTATTTTGTACCTTGATAGGCGTGATCCCAACTCTAACTGCCTTGGTAGTTCATGGTCAAGCGGGACTTTTGACTGTTTCATTAGCTCAGATGAAACCTGTCTTAGTGAAAGTGTTCCTGTGACAGAACCATACTATCAAGTTTGTGGGCAGGCTCGAGGAATTGCAGCGGGAGATGTCGGTGGTTTCAGGTACTACTATGAAAATTTAGCAGGTGTATCCGAGCCTGCTGTGGGAGATTTGTTTGCAGCAGGGCTTATTCTATCGAGTGGCTCAGATCATGTTTGGTCATTCATTGCTGGAACAGAACCTGGTAATGCAAATGATGCAAACAGTACAAGTGATATTAACAAATGTCCGTGTGAAAACGGGGAGGAGGATTTCATTGACACAAACGGAGACCTTCCTAGTATAGTGGGCAATGACTATTATTGTGAATCTACACCTACTGAATTTCCAGACCCGGGTGATGAATTTTCACTAGATTACAAACTCTGGGATGGTCTCAACTGCAAGGTAGGAAGTCAGTGTTGCAATGATGGAACTCCACCAATCTTTACCAAGACCCTTCCCTCATCAAGAACAAATCCAATTGTTCTTAATCTGTGCAATGAAAATGTCGGCACTGGTTTAGGTGAGGGAAGGCTTGGAATCACCTTCATCGAATTGTATGTGCGCTAAGGGAAACTGAACGCGTCCTTTCTTGGGATTCTCACTGAACATATTTCATTTATAAGTCTGAACAGTGTTTTGTTAAACTTTTAGAGCTGTTATCTGCTGTTTTACTAGTGAACTGATGATAAAAATTGTCTTGTATTTGTAGGTCCTCCATTGGATGATTTTAATGATTTAAAGTTGTAATATACTGATATGCTCAATTATCATTATTATGTAAAATGTTGGACACGGGCCAGACATATATTCAGGGTAACCAAATTTTCATAACCCTTCCCTACACACCACTAGCAATGATGGAACTCCACCTTTTTTCCAAGACCCTTCTATCAGTAAGAACGGAACAAATTGAACCTGGGTTCAAAGGTTGCTCATT
Organism: Phenganax stokvisi; assembly: GCA_025400075.2. Taxonomy (NCBI): domain Eukaryota; kingdom Metazoa; phylum Cnidaria; class Anthozoa; order Malacalcyonacea; family Clavulariidae; genus Phenganax; species Phenganax stokvisi. The sequence goes on from JAODVQ020482561.1 coordinate 4,942, forward strand.
AAATTGCGTGCATGTGGAGGAGGTCTGGGAACGAGGCTACTCTGGGGGCCAGTTTTCTTGCACCCCTTTCACATGAGGCAGGGTGAACCTGGGTTGGATATGGGATGTTCCGTTCACATGAGTGATGAAACTGGCTCAAACCTGGTTTCAAACATCCACTTTCCTTAGACCTATGTACTACATGTGAACAGAACATCATTAACCCTCACCGCGCATGTACTACCTGCTGTCTGCGCTGAGGGTTTGAACTTCAGTTATTTTCATTTAATCTTGGTTCAACCCACATTTGGATATAATGAACTAATGGTGCATGTGAAAGGGTTATTTTGTGCTGATTCAGTATTCACATGACTGTTAGCTAATCAGATCGACTTACATGAAGATTAGCAGGTGTGGTCTTTTGCAAAATAATAATATACACACGTACATGTGTGTATGTGTATTGTGAGTCTACGGAGTGCATCACAAAAATGATGAATCAGCATCCTGAAAAACACCACCTTTCTCACTTTTGGCAGGTGGGGTCTGGGATCTGTTGCATATGCACTGAGGGTAGACATCATCTCACTCTCAAACCTGAATCATTGCCAAGCACCTTTCTTCTAGTCTAACCTTATTATGAGCAAAAATGTAGTGACGACTGTTGCGTAAAATTACTACAAGTTTACATGATTATATGTCGTAAGCCAGAGCATAGTATCTATCTACAGTGGAACCTCTCTGTAATGGACAACTTGTTGGGGTTTAGGATATTTGTCCATTATAGCAGGGAGTTCATTCTGGAGTGGTTAAGATGTATATCAATCTGTAGTATGTTGGGACATAGAAATTTGTCCATTATATCGAGGTATCCCGCTATAGAATGGTGTCCAGCGAGGTTCCACTGTACTAGGCGAAAATAAAAACTGTACTGTGATTGAAAGTGATCAAGAATTACTGTTGACACATAAAATAAATAATTATCATGACATTATGTCAAGAAGATTTCTCTGAAGTGATTGAGATGCACAAACAATATAGACACATTGAGTCGATTTTGTTGGATGGTTCTTCAGGTATGCACTGAGAGCAACCTCCTGGAAATTCCCACCTCCAAACAACAACAGACAGTCACTGTTGACAGCTATAGTCCTCTGGAGTGCAGCAATGTATGCTGGACTCCTCCAATGCTCAGAGTTTGATGTTGATTCTACAAAGCTGTTTTCCCAATCATCAAATGTTTTGTTTACCATCTTTTCCACTGCCCTTCTTGTTGTAGTGAATACATGTCTGGCCTCACGTCTGGAGTAGTTTAACTCTGAGAGGATTCTGTTCCATGAATTACTCGAAAACTTCCCGACATCTGTCATTACAAATAGGTCGGTTTTGTGAGTCATCTGGTTCACAGTTTCAAGCAGTGTAGCAAAACACTTGTCTAAGTAAGCCCTTCTTGTAGACTTGTTCTGCAGGGCTATTGCTGCATGCCCTCCCTCTGTGCTCTGCTCTATGACCCTCTCTACTCTGATCATCACTGACAGCGTTCTATTGCCTTGATTTCCCAGAAACCTGTCCTTGTATGCCTGAGATTCTTTCAGTAGTGACTTACTGGGGGCCTGTAACTCGGCCATCACCGACCTTCGAAAGATTCTATAACACTGGGGAAAGTGCTGGGCCGAGTTTGCCTGCATCCAGTGATTGAATACAACCGTCACATCCTCTGGGTTCCACTCTCCATACAGTTTCTCTTGAGTACCAGGATCTCCTAGGTTGTATCCAGGACCATGGATATTTAGTACTCTCACAATGCAAAATCCCTTCTCTAGCAATGTGTTCATACCATCAGGTACTGGTGTAAGCGAGCAGCAATCATGTGAGTTGTTGTTTGAGCATTGAATGGAGTGGTGGGTTTCAGGAAAATGAGAAGACTGTAGATTTACAAAGATCACTCTTTTACTCGATCTCTCGAGAAAATCTTGCCAGTTTTCCAGCTCAGCTAGACCTCTGTCGCGTGAAACATCATTATAGTGGGTTAGATCGTGGACATCACTGAAGGTGAGAGTATTGGAGTGGACTTCAGTTGATGCTTTTGGAGGGTATCCTTGATACACAGTTTGTCTTAGAAATGGCTCCACGATGTGAATAGAAGAGAGGTTGAGGGCACTTAGCCAGCACTGTTGCAGTACTAGAGCATGTTCAGCACTCGATTGCTGTCCATCATACCGTAGGTTTAGCACATAGCCTCTGTTTTGAGTCGTAGATCTCCTACTCTCCAGTTTAGTACTTCTGCTACTATCATCACTAGACTCCATAGCCTTATTCCTACCAAAGATGAGGCACAACACCACAAAATTTGCAATAAACAACACAATTGAAATTGTGATATATTTGCTAGTAGTCATTTTTTCAAACATGACTGCAGTAGATGAAGTGATACACTGGATGACTAGCTGTTTAACCGGTTACTCTTTTATTGAGCCCCACTGAGACTGTGGGCTGGGTGTGCGGTTAACATACAATTCAATTGGTTATTGGCTGCATTCCAGGCTACTGCAGTATTGTACACAATATAGCTGCCAAACTCAGTACTTGTTGAGGAACATGAGTAGTTTATTGCAGCTATATAATTCCTTGTAATTAGCGAATACCTTTGTGATTTTTGCGCATGCGTGGATGTTGCAGAAAGGTAGGCGGGGCTAGCTATCCTTAGCACACGAAAGCTACATAGCTAGGGATACAATGTCCAGATCGGCTGCTGTTCGATGGCTGGTCTCTGCTAGTAGAGTGAGAGACCAGTTGAGACTCTCTCCACTTATTTCTAAGAAGAATGGACCTCTGGGTGGATCTTCCCTCTCACGGCGGTTTAGCTCTAGCGGGGTGAGCTATCCGCTGCAGTTGTCTTCAGTCAGTGAGAACCACGCGGCTCTCTATGAGGAGAGTCTGAAACATCCCGAACAGTTCTGGGGCGACCTGGCCACCAGGAGACTCCGCTGGATTAAGAAATTCGATACGGTCATGGACTGCAATATGAGTACCGGCCAGTTCAAGTGGTTTCTTGGCGGAAACATTAATGTCTCAGGTTTTTAGTCTATCTAATGCGCACCACAACTTTAGCTGATAGAGAGCAGATAGCGTAGTTGGCTTCCTACAGTACAAGTAGGTATGTACTAGCTACCAGGATCAATATTAACATTAATTCTGATTGTGCTCTGTGGGTAGGAGAGTGATAGAGTGTTTTGTTGACGTGTTATTTCTACTTTATAGTGAACTGTGTGGACAGACATGCAGAGGAGAACCCTGAAAGAGTGGCCATCATCTGGGAAAGAGATGAGCCTGGAGATACCCAGTTTACCACTTACCAGTCAGTAACCTCTCCATCTCTCTGTTAGGCCCAGTCGCTGACTGGCTGAGTCAATACCATTGTGTAATGGTAACCTATGTTGGATCTGCTGTGCTGCCTCTCAGATATGCATCATTGAACAGATAAAGAGAACTATATACCTGTCTGCTATGTACAGTGATGTCCAAAATCTAGTGAACTTATAATGGTCTCTGTTCTAGTACTTGACTCACAGAGGTCCCATCACCAGTGCTGCACCTTGGCTATTATCGTACAAATCTCCCCAATCTCCCCAATCTCTTGCACACTTTAACTCTTTTGTTGCTTATATAATTTCCATTTCCACTAACATGATATGTATGACACAGGGAACTGTTGGAGATTACGTGTAGGATAGCTAATGTGATGAAGAGAGAGGGAGTTAAGAAAGGAGACAGAGTGGCTGTCTATATGCCTGCCTCTCCTCTGCTGGCTGCCACCATGATGGCATGTGCTAGGATTGGAGCCATTCACAGGTCAGTAGTTGGGAGGAGCCCACAGTATTACAGTACTATGTATGCTGTAGTTAATAATGGCTATTGTAAGAGCTTAGTTGGTAGAGCATTGTGCTGGTGATACAGGTTCGTGGCACCTAGGGCAGTTCATCTCTTTGGAAAAATAGCTATAGCCTGGGTGGCATTGTCGTGCACACTTACTTTGTGTTGGTGTTCCTGTACTAATGATTCATGAGACAACAATATAGTACCTCTCTGATCATTGTGCATTGAATGCAATAGTCCACTTTGTATTATGTAGTGTGGTGTTTGCTGGATTCAGTGCAGAGGCTCTGAAGAGCAGGATCCTCGATGGTATGTATGTATGTATAACATTGTAGTATAACTCACCGTGGCACATTACATTCATTTGTGTGTTTTAGTTACCGTACACTATGTATATGAATTGGTTAGCACAGAAACATCAACACAAGGCAAGTGCAAACAGCTAGAATTCAACTGTATGCAGGTTTTCAAAGAAATTACAGTATAACCCATGCAGATATTGGTGTGGCATATAATGAAGTCGGTGATGGTACATATTTCACTTAATCCACTTTATATGGTTACATTCTCCCATTAGTGAATGGACATTAGACTCTAATAGCATGGTAGAGAGTAGGGTTAGCTGACCTGCCAACCAGTGTGTGGGGACTACTACAATCAAATTACCTCCAGCCTCACAGCCAGATCTTTTCATTGCCTCATCTAGTTAAAGACACTGGTAGCTTCCTTTACAGCTCCTTATTGTAACCAAGCCCTCTTGGTGTGAATACATTCCACTGGACTGGACTGTGGCTAAGGAGTAGACTACTTTATATGAGGATCAATATAACACGCTATGAGATGTTGTCTGTGTGAAAGTACATGTGTAGGACTAGGTTTGTTAATGGTTTGGCATGTATTAACAGGAAGAGGAGAGAGGGGAGGGAAGATAGTTGAGGGAAGTCCTCAATGTAGGAGTAGAATATACATAACTCCCCTATGATATGATGATACATAAAAGTTAAGGAAGGCATTAAACTCTACAGTATCATTACGCTGTGCAATAGTGACAAAGCAATTTCAAGATATATTTGTGCATATCAACAGTTCAACGGCACCCATTGAAGCAATTTTCCTAAAGTATTTGCCCTGCATAAGACTCAAAACTCATTACACTATGTTGTGGGTGAGTGCTCTACAGTGGAACCTCAGCAACTTGGAGCTCGGAATATGTCCGTTAAAGGAAGGTGTCAATTCTGGAGGGGTTATAAATGTATTGATCAGTAGTAAATTGGGACATAGAAACTTGTCCGTTTGTATCAAGTTTCCACTGTAGTGTCCACATTAGTTGACCACTGTATACCAACTGTTAAACTCCATGGTGTAGCATCAGCCTGTGTGGTAGTGACAGCAGATGAAGCAGTTCGCGGTGGAAAGACAATTCCTCTGAAGAGTATAG
>JAODVQ020482667.1:0-10234 GCA_025400075.2 Phenganax stokvisi
AGATATGGCCGCGGCGGGAAACGCTGGGGATCCGCGGGCAACCATTCATTTAAAATTACAAAAATATATCTAATTAATTAAGTTAACAGACTATTAAGTTATACTAAGTAAGTATCGTGAATAATTACAGGGATCACGCAACGACTGTGATATTCCTCAAGCTCTGAATCAACATGAATCAACGAACACCTGGCAGCCCTTCTGGAGACGATTTTATCCGGAGCTGGCGGTTGAGGTCCGGCGGGGAAAGCTGCCATCCTACACTTGCAGTTAGCTGGGGTACGGCAGGGAACACTGCTTGCGGTTGAGGTCCGGCGGGGAACACTGCCATCCGACACTCGCGGTTGAGGAGGCAAAGGACCAGGAGGACGAGGAGGAGGAGGAGGAGGGGAGGAGGAGGAGAATGTTGACACAGATGTAGGGGAAACAGATGAAATTATAATATTCAGTATAGTCTGGGCTGGTAGCCCAGTTAGGATGGCAGGAATGACAAAAAAGGGTATTTCTCATAGAGTTAGCCAAGTAGCATTCTAATTATGCAAAGAGGGGTAATAACAAGCTGGCAGGATAGCCTGAGCTGACAGACCTAATACGAGACACATGCAGCAATGGATACAAACAGCTCTCCAGGCCAATAACACAGGAGTCTGTCTGTACACATTGCCAGAGCTGTGGGGAGAGAGCACGGCCAAGCAGCCTCCCTCCCTGACAGCGCACAGAGTGGTCCGAAGCAACCAAAACACAAATTGGGTCATTTTGGGAAGATTATGGTTTTGGAAACACACTCCCCCAGTCTCACCCAACAGAAAGCTGTGTTTTCATTTGAGGCTGAAGGGTAACATCAGAGAGACACAGCTCATAGCAGCAGCACCATTGAGTATGTACTTCATCTTACAAGATAGTGTATTGTATTGGACTTACAACAACATAAACAACCAGTACTTTACCCAGGTAAAACCACAAACAGTTTCAGGACAGAAATGATGAAAAATGTGGCTAAAGTTCCTGGAACCTGGTTGTAGGAACCAGAGGAGAGAGAGAAATAGAGAGAGAGGAGGGGTGAGAGGTGTTTATTTTGTGGCAAAGGTTGTTCATGAAATGAAAATGATAGCCATGGGATGTGTTACACACCCTCTACAGCAGACCTGAGTCAGACCTAGAATAATGTGCAAAGAATGTAATGTTGTTCCCTCTAGCTATACATTGAAAAAACAAGCTTAATTACATGACTGCATTTAAAAAGCAAAACTATGCTTGCTAATTAACATAGCTATCTGAAAAATAGCTGAAAAATAGTTCATCACTGTGGTTGTAAAGCAAGGCTGAATAGAGATATGTTAGTGCCAGCTATGTTGATCAGTGGTAGTAAAGAGATGCAGGTGTGGACTAGTGATCAGACAAACACTCAATCTCTGCTGATACTACATCTCATCATCTCCACAACAACCACCACAATAACACCATCATCATCATCATCATCTTTATCATCTACTGCTGCTGGGCTACAGACTAACCTCAGATAATATCTTCTCACAATATAACCACTTCTCTTTAATGAAGACATAACCTTGAATAAGAAAAGAAAAGAACCAGATGATTCTTTTGCTCTGTTCAATAATTAGCCTCTATGAGGTATGGAACATCTTAAGTAGTACCGCAGTAACCATTGCATTAAAGTGCACCCGGGTTTCGTAGGCCCAGTAGACACAGGTGATGGAACCCCCCAAGAGTCATGCATAAGAACAGAGAGAGGATGGAATGTAAAGAGAGAGAAACAGAAAGCCAAACCATAAAGATGTGAAGAGGTAGTCGGTCACTGATGATATTATTATATGCCTGGTACAATCACACAGCAATGATTGTTATTACTTATATATAGAGATAACAATAACACCTGTTGTAAGGTCCAATGTATACCATCCTCCACCTCCACCACCAGACAGCCCTGGACTCACATAAAACAACAATAAACAACAACAAACATCACTCACAAACAAAACGCTACCATGGCGACAACCTACCGTCTCCATCAGATAGAGTATTTCATGACCCTCCAGTACCAGCTGACCTGAGTGGGTGTGGCCAACAGTTGACCAATAGCTGCCCTGGACAGAATCACATGATCAGTCACATGACAACAGTCACATGGTTGGATTAATTTCAATAGTAGTTCTCAGAAAATCACTGTTTACTGTAAACAGTTTTCTCCCAAACGAAGTAGCTTTATTATTGTCGTAAACATAAACATTACAAACAAATAATACTCCATATATTGGGAGAGAGAGAGAGGGAGGAGGGAGGAGTGAAATGGAGGAGACATGACTATTATGAAGGAAGAAAGAGACAAGAAACAAACTCATATCTTGTTTCCATGTCAACTGTCTAGCCATTGAACTACTATAGTGTTTAGCTAACTTCAAAACGCAGCCAAATCACCAGAAAATACTGCTATATAGCATCTCTAGATTATTATTAGTACAGTAGCAGTATTATCTCTGTATAAATTGTAAAACACATGTTACTTCTACAATACGTACATGCCACACACGTACAGCTAACATCAGCCACACTGCCTCAAAGTAGTGTCCAATAACAAGCTAAACCGCCACACTGACTGTCCATCCACTACATACTGAGTAGACTCAGAACGAAAGGCTCTCAACAATAACACAATGTCACATGTACTGTACCACACATGATAGGGGAACACACAGAAACACAGAGACACTGTGACAAACAGGGTTCCATTATGTATATCTGCGCAATAATATCCTCTCAGAGAAGGAAAAACAGTGCTATTGCAGCCATGTATGTAGCGGTGTATTCTACACAATGTATAAACTCAGGAAATATTAAATTGCCTTGCAAACTACCTCATTACCGTGACCCAATGTTAACAGGAAGTAAGCAAGTGATGATTTTACTGTTACTCTGACCCAATATTCATATGCAGTAATGACGCACAAAACGTAGTATCATATTACATAGTCACAGTATCTATATCATAACAAGTCTTTACCTTTTGTACCACCACAACTGCCAGTCCGGAGGTAGAATCCCATTTTACTACTGAGAGTGATTTTCTACAAAATACACAGCCACACACAGAGACAGAGAGAGGAAGAGAGATAGAGAGATAGAGAGTAAATATAAGTTACCCCTGTAATTAGATAATGTATATTAATACAACACCATGTGGGACAAAATTCTAAGAATTGTTAATTTAATTCACAGTTCAAAGAGGTGAGTGAGATCACTACAGATCAATGAAGTTTGTGTGGAGCTAACTATCAACAACTAGTTGTGTATAAACACCAGTCGCTAGGCAACCATGCCAAGAGTGCAATAGTTAAGAATTATTGTATTTGGCACGACAGCGGCTCCAAATTTAGATAGAGATGGTAAAATTCTCGCGAAACAGACAGCCACCTGTGGCAATGAAATATGCTGATAGAGGGTGTGAGTTTTCATGTGCGGTGAGGAGGATGATTGCGCAATGTTTGGTATTAAGTAGTCTAGGGTCAAAGGTGGAGAAAGTTTCACCAATTAGGAGAAATAATGACAGGACATTACTCATGTAAACAGAATTAGTCACTAGTCTTAATATCCCCAGGGCTGGGAAGCCATATCTAGAACCAAAGAACAAAAGGTTATAAATTGAAGAGAAGGCTGTGAGAGGCTGCTGGATAGAGAAAGGTGGTTGCTAGGCACAGCAGGGCAGAGACATGCTTCAGACCATTATCCCTTTTGTGTAGTTATGGTTGCCAAGGACTGCTAATTTGTACTAGAGATAATTGAGTCTAGAGGAGCAGTTCCTGGAAATTGAGCACAGGTAGAGAAACAGTCAAAACAGATAGAGTTTGGGGAATGTTGAACACTGGCTCTCTTACCTTATGGTTGTCCTTGAGGCTGGCTGAGCTGCCATCTTTTCTCTAAACTCCACTTTTTTCTTATTCTCCTCCTCCTCCTTCTCCTTATCTGATACTTGCATATTTTCTCTCACCTCTGGACACTGTGATAGCTCACTCTCCATTTCTTTCTCCTCCTCTACTCCCTCCTCCTTCTCCTCTTCCTCCTTAGCTTCACCTCTAGATCAGTCAGAGAAGAGCCAGAAACAAAATTTTAGACTAAAATTGTATAAAAATTTGAGAGTTCTTCTTGGCTGGTTACTCAACTGAATATTATTATTAATGTGCAGTAAGGGAGGACTACGTAAGGAGGGTTTTAATGTATACAGTAAATATGCATGAAAGGAAATGGGATTGAATAAATAATGGCACGGGGCCCAGCCGCAGGATATCACAATTAGATGATTATAACATTGGGAGCACGCGCCGCCATGACACACATTGTGTGATGTCTTTGTCCACTGCTAGCTTCATTGCATAACTACTAGTCCCTGGCAGATCAGCCTTGTTTGGTAACAGCCTATGATGATGAGATTCAACATTAGTCTTACTGGCAGGCAGTAGCCAAGGGTTCCTGGAAGGCCTGGCTGCTGGCCTGACTGTGTTTGAACATTGTCTGAAGTGGACTGTTGCACTAATACCTACATGGAAAGCAGGTAAAACACGCAATATTGAGAGCCCGTCCGTCTCGAGGGTAAACAGCAAACAAACAATAACTCCCAGTAAACAAGGGTGTCCCCTTGCTTTTTGCGCGCAGTGTGTTGACGCAAACACGTACCCCGCGCGAAGAGCAAACCGGATATCAACAATGACATTGACGTCAAACTGTGAGAGTATATCATTATTCATAGCTCTCTCTACCGCATAGAAACCCACGCAAGAACAAGGAAAATCGTAGCGTTGCCAGGGGAGAAGAAGAAAGAATTCTATTAGATCGTATGGACCACCAACATTTCCTGTTATGCTGAGGAAAATAAACACTCGCAGGCGTATCAGCTGTATAGCTGAGGATCATCCGCCTACACGCCACGCGCCGCTCTCTACAGCCTGTCCCGGGGGCTATAAAACAGTTCGTGTTTAGACTAATTCTCATTCTCTTTTCGAAACTGCGATAATCTTACTTGGCTCTACCTCCGGTTCAGAGCAGAAAACATGGAGTTTGCTGTCAATCCTTACGCAGCTAGCATGTTTCCACGATTTCCAAGCCTGGACTTACTGCAACAGGCCGCTGTTCTACCACGATCTGCAGCTACCTCTGCACCTCTACTCACAGCCATTGATTCCAACAGCTCGCTAGCACTCTCTCTACTAGCCCGCGTCGTTTGCGATGGTGGAGAGAAGCTAATGGAAGTGCACCAGCGACCTCCGTTCTCGTACATCACCCTCATCTCAATGGCAATCAAGAGTTCGCCAAAGAAAAAGCTAACACTGAACGAGATTTACAACTACATCATGGACAATTTCCCTTTCTATCGAGATAATCGTCGTGGCTGGCAAAACTCCATCCGTCACAATCTCTCACTGAACGAGTGCTTCATGAAAGTCCCGCGAGATAAAGCCGATCCTCCGGGTAAAGGCAATTACTGGACGCTGGCTCCGGCATTCATGGACGCCAGTCCAGAAGCTTGCTCCAAGCTAAACACGCGAAGAAGAAAGAGAAAAACTGCAGGGAAGAACATAGCTGAGAGAACAACCAGCAGATCAGATTCTCCTGACGAGAGGCTGTCGCCAAACTCTCCTCCTTCTCCACCGTCTCAGTTCACCTCGCTGCAGCCTGCTGAGAAATCGCCGAGTAACGGAGCCGACTCGCTCATCCGTGCAGCTTTGCTCACACCGCCCTCTAGCCCTAACGACGCCATTTACGAAGACTCACTGCAGTTGCAGCAGCAGCAAATGGGACATGCTCTCTCTTTCCAGCATCATCATCATCACATGCAACCCGAATCGCCTATTAGCCCGCATAGCGAAGACCTCAGCGAAAACTGCAAGAGATTTTCTATTGAAAATCTGCTATCTTAGCTCGTCTACTATCGACAAACTGTTTGTTTCTGTGTTTTGTCTGTTTGTGTTCACAAATTCATCTTGCAAAAAGTGATGCTTATCGTTTCATACACACCACTACCCTGCCTCTCTTCTAGCAAATCATTTTTCACCAAAATTTAATTTCTATGCGCTGCGCGGACCTCCCCGCGTGATGATGTCGTGTTGTAGAGTGAAAATAATTAATGTGACATACTTTTTATCTTAGCCATAGTGTTAGGCGAGTTAGCGATTGGAACGTTTGCCAAAACATACCTTGTTCCTGAGACTTTCGCTTGCGTCCCGTCTAACTAATCCGATACGATTCTTCCTCCCAAAAACGACTTCATTCTGATCATGCGCAAGAGTCAAACCTCAAACCACGCCCCCTCTCGCGTTGCGTAGTTTTGGAGTGCGTCTATTAGAGTAAAATACATTCCCCACTTTCTTTGCGAGTGATCGTCGGAACGTTGATCTCCTGAGAGGCAGCCATCATGGCGCGGGAAGAACACTTTGATCTTATCAACCTGGACGGCCCGCTGAGTGTCGAAGCTATTCTCAAAACTCTACAACAACGCTTCATGGAGGGTCATTGCTATGTACGGTTTTCTTCCCCTCTCATTCCTCCGTCTCTCCCGCCGCGTTCTAGTTTGGTTTGTATGTTTGTAGAGCGCAGCGCTCGCGGTTGGAGGTTAATTACGTATGCTAACAGTGCGGGTTTCTATCTAGCCCCATACGAGCTTTGCAACCTTATACTCAACATAGAAGAAGAAGAAGATAGGTTATAAAGCTAATAGCAGTTTGGTTAGGAGCAGTGGGTTAGGAGGAGAGGAGTGTATTATTTTCTTTAGCGGTGATATGAATAGATACCATAGTGTACAGAGGTTTGGCAGACCCCCACAGAGCTGGGCGTGGTGGAATAAACCATCTCTATTGTTCCTCTAATTAGTCTGTTTAGTTCTACATCTATATGTCTTCTTTCTCTGTTTCTCCTTCTCTGTTGCTGAAGACATGGATTGGACCAGTGTTACTGTGTATCAATCCATTCGAAGCTCCTGGACCCTCAGTTCATGCTGTCCTGAAACAACTCAGTGAGCAGGTATTGCAGGAAATGACCACAGACAGACAACCTAGAGCTCTCATATTCAAGTCAGTGATTACATCACCTCCTCCTCCTCCTCCTCCTCCTCCTCCTTCTTCTCCTGTCTTTAATGGTACTATTGGGTGTAGTACAGCTAGGCTGGTAGTCCAGTCAGCTACTCACTCTCTACTCCTCTCTCTGATCATTATAGTAACAGGTGTAAGAAGGAGAGAGAGGGGGAGAGAGCCAAGTCATAGACACTAACCATAACCAAACTAGTCTCTCCATATCTTCCAAAAGGACTGAATTAGCACCCACAGTTCCTATCAGAGATGTCCTGCTAACTCCATTAACCTCTGTCTCTCTCCTCTGTCTTTGCCAATTGACTTATGTGATAAGTAAATGATGGAGCGTAACCTCTCTCTCACTCCCACATGACCTTGAGAAAGAGAGGGTAATAGATAGATGATGAGAGGCAGCTGGTCTATATGTCCTGACTATGGTAGTTACTATTACTTGTGTAACACTATAGGACATGTCATATATAGCCAGAAAGCATAATTTCCAGGTATCAACTAAACTGGTGATTCAATGTATATATATATAATATATATTGCAATATATAATGTGTTGATGTTAAACACATTGTAAGCATTACAAAAGTATTCTCATTCAATAGTGAATTTTACTATGTGATACATAGCTGAATAAACGACACTTTGTGAGACCAATGGCCATTTTGTATGCTTTCCTTGTCTCAGAGGTCAAATAGCAAGCATGGAGTTGTGTCTCTTGTAGTGAGGTTGTGCCTAGCTCAGAGGGGCATTTATTAGAATTGCACTGCCAGTGGATGATAATATTCTTTTCTTTGATTATATTATAGAGGAGTATGTGGTAGTGGAAAATCATTCACTTGTGATCGACTATTGTTAGAAATGTTCCAAAATACAAAGAGAACAGATTGGCTCCAAGACATACGCAAGGTATAAATCAAATGATGTCATAATTCTTAGAAATGATGTCATTTTGTTGGCACTGGGTTAGTATTGGCAGGTGTCGACTGTTGTTCTGAAAGCTCTTGGAACAGCTTGTACTGAGCAGAATAGAGATTCCTCTAGAATAGTGAGTTATCGGAGGAGGTAGTGGAGGAGGAGTATACTGTTTTCACTGCAGGGTCGTGTGGTCGACTTCACAGTTTCAAATATGAAAATTATAAAAATTAAACTTAATTGTTTTTTCCTTGATCAGGTTAATTAATACACTTTAATTACATTTTCCATTTCCTGGAAGTTCACTAATTGTGTTTCTGTTACAGACAAGATTAGTTAGTCCCAGCTCTAGAGAACAGAATTATCATATCTTCTATCAGATGTTGGCTGGTCTTTCTTCTGAAGAAAGAAGTGAGTTTTTTCTATCACATGCTCACTAATTCTTCCTCCTACTCTTCCTACGTAATCCAGCAAAGTATCAGTTGAACTATCATGATGTTCGGACACTGCACTATCTATCACAGGGGATGGAACCAGCTGAAACTGTCCCGCAACTTCAGAGTCGTTTTGAGGCCTGGAAGGTTCTCTCTCTCTCTCTCTCTCTCTCTCTCTACCCATCTTCCTTTTTTATAGTGTAACATTCTAACAGTGAACTTGACTTAACTCTGACGTCCTTTAATGAACATACATTATTCAATGAAACTTCAGTGAACATTTTAAGCTGGTTAAATTAGTGTTCGTTCACTGTTCAACTAACCATCTTTAATGTCACTCTAATCACCCCACGTAGTCTCCAGTGATGACAATTTCTTATGTCTCTGATGTTCTAATGTTTGTTATTAATTAACTGTTTGATCTGGCAACTGGTTGCTAGGTAGACAATTATTGTCACACAATGGGATAATATATTGCCTGCTTCTGGTTCACATTCCTTACTACTTCCATAGCAACCCCTAGCAACAACAATGTGGGTGTGGCCATTCTTTTTTCATCTACTGCCAAATTCTCAGGGCCTTTAAATATCTTATATCCAGATCTCTATTCCATTCCTTACTGTCTCTATTCCATTCCACCTCTGTCTGCAGTCTAGCCTGGCTCAGTTGGGGATTCCTCTCACTGACGTTCTGAAGGTGCTCTCGGCTGTCTTGTTGTTAGGCAACACACTATTCTACGAGGCTAAGAATCAAGAGTTGCAGTTGCAAGGAACAGAAGGTGTTTTCCTCCTACTCCTCCTACTGAATATAATCCTCTCACTAACACATAGAGATGCAAGCAGTGGCAGGATTGCTGGGTGTCCAGCCTCAATCCCTCCAGAATGGATTGACTCTCAGGACATATCGTTCATCTCATGGACCAGCTGTTCAATCACCTTGTTCCGCTGCAGCGGTGAGTCGTGCAGCACACACACAAACACACACACACACAGACACACCTGGTGATGTAATTCTAGTGGAGGAGGAGTTAATGGGGGGTCAGGTTTAGTTGTTTCTTATGTAGTAACTCTATAGCTTGTTTTGATGCACTTTACTGGAGTAGCTAATACTGTCATCACTACCTCTTCTTAGTATGTACTACTATACTTAACTTTCATGTATATTAGTGTTATATAGTGTTAGGTTGTAGAGTGGTAGATAGTTGGTCTGACTGTGTGTGGCTGGCCTCCCTGCTCTGTGTGTGTGTTGTTTGGTTAGTAAGGGAAGAAGAGGAGTAGGAGGAGAGAGATGAGGGAGAGGGGATGATGAGCTGGTTCTGTCACAGATGAGTAGAGAGACTGTCTCACTCTGTAATCAGCATCTGTCTCTCTCTCTCTCTAGCTGTCTCTCCCTAACAGCTATACTACTGTATCTATAATCTACTAATAACTAGTATATTACTGTATATTCAGTGTGTGGTTATTACTGGAGAAGACATGTTTCCATGTCGATGCAGTGTCTGTCATGTCCGTGGGGTTGGACTACACCTACTCACTAACACAGCCATTCTCTGTCCCTCTACAATCTACTCCTCCTCTGACCAACATAATATTTCTATGTACAATTCTCTCCACACAACCTCTGACTCTTCTTTTTAAAAACCGTTTTCCAGTAATATTTCTGTTCTCATGCCTGACTCCATACCTGTGCCTACTGGGCCCACGAAGCACCTTAGTTACAATTGGATTTAGATGCTCTATTCTTTATAGACATTGATCTCTCTCTCTCTCTCTCTCTCTCTCTCTCTCTCTCTCTCTCTCTCTC
>JAODVQ020482775.1:0-10234 GCA_025400075.2 Phenganax stokvisi
TACGTACTGGCGAGGTTTACGAATTCGATACTAACCAATGGACGCCGATCCCTCCCATGTTTGTCGCCAGATCCAACGCCGGCGCAGCGGTACACAACAAGAAGATCTACATTGTCGGGGGCTGGGATGGAGTGAGCTTGGCTTCTGCTGAGGTATACGATGTCGTCATCGGGGAATGGAAACGAATAGCAAACCTTCCACGACCAACGACCGGGGTCCGGTGTTGTTTCATCAGTCTTCAAAATCAAAACAACGAACTAAAGCCACTTCGACAAAAAAACTCTAAAGGTCATCTGTGCCGTATTATGTAAATTTCACCAGAACAAATTTGACCAATCAAAATAAATCGAACTTCACCATATAAGGCATGTATGCCATTATTGAAGAATGTGCAGAAGACGGTGAGCAGTAAGACATATACGTATGTTGCAGTAAAGTGTATACTATATAATATAATTTAACTCGAAGCGGTCAATTATTTTTGAGAATTATCATACAAATTTGGCACGACGTGCTTGGTCACCAGACTCGCAATACATTGTAATTATCACACTCTCATTTTATCAAATGTTGTGAAATAAATCATATCAAATATACAAATCTAGTCTGTTCGTATGTATATATCGTTAATAAAAGAGCTAACGGCTTGAAAACACCCGCAGCCGAATGCTGCAGCCGTTTTCGATTTTTTGAGCGCACCAGAGATAGAGTAAATAGGAACCTTAGAGTGGTCCATTACTCCAGCTCAATGACAAAAACGTGAATATTAGACTAATTTTATGTTGAAGATAATGTTTAAAAAATGAAATTTATTACATGATACGACTTTTTTTAATCGAAGACAAGTAAAATAAAAACCGCATATGGTTTTCACGTATGAAAATTATCGTCGCAGCTTTCTGGTTGGACGGACTTTATTGTTCACATGTGAAAAAAATCGTCCGTTCTCTAGCGATTTTTCGTCAACTAAGCGACCGGAATAGAGTCGTTACTCGCCATATCAACAACCCTCTGTACCATGCAATAAACAATTTGCTTCATAGTTGGCTCACTTGAACGATTTTACTAGGTACTCGTTGTGATGAATTGCACTCACTTGTTCGTTATTCGCTCACTCGTTCGTTTGCAATTCTTCACAACTCGTGCATAAAAATCGTACGCCACCGATCATGAAGTAATCTCTATGTATCATCACCAGTGGTCATGTAGAATCGTCTGTGCAGGGCTTTATCAATAAATTATACAAGCATATTTACCTAAAAATATAATTTCTTAGTGAGATATATATGTCATGAGAAGAATGTACATCCCTGCCAATAAGTCTTGGTTGGTCACTGATTACATCTCATGGATTTTTCGACAAACTTGAACACATATACGACGAACAAATGCTTGCACATAAAGCAATACAAAGCGTCAATATTCAAGTGCGTCTAATATAAAATATGTGTACACAGATGCCCAAACACGTAAGTCGGTTATCGTATTTAGAGTTCAGAGTGTAGCGACAATCTGATATGAATCTATGTATGAACCTATACAATTCAAGTCCGTCATAAAAAAAGTTTTGGCCTGGTCTAGGATTTGCTTTCTATTTCTCAAAAATCCAACCTCCAATCATTCTAAAAACAAGCTAGTCCTCTGCTTTGAAATGCTATCTAAACTCAGTTCAAGCTGTTTTTAGACGTTAAATTCTTGAGCTAGAAAGAATAGTGAATAGAATAGTGAATAGTGAATAGTGTTTTATTAATGATTAAGGACATTGCAACCGAAAAGGTTGAAATACGTCAAATCTTACAAACGTTGGATATACGTATCTAAGCTACTTCGAAAGTTTTATTTACATGTATTGTGCTAGTATTAAAATTATCTTATACAAAATAGCTCTGAAAAATTAAACTAAATGGCTAAGGTTTAAATGGTTTATACAACTGTTTAACAATTATTATTAAGGTTCTAAACTGACGATAGTATAAATGAAGTTTTCAAACGATTTGTTCTACATTTATAAGGTACTAGTTTTTTAGGAAACCGCAAGTCATAAGTAGGAATATGTTCATACCGAGCGAGTTCGGACAAACTACCAGATATCTGTAGAACATTTTTCATAAAAAATGAGGAGCATAAGAGGTTTCGTCTTGAAGCCAGAGTTGGTAAATTGTACTTGACCGATGTGTCAATATATGATAGCGATGAATCAATAATTCGCATTGCACTAACCTGAATATTTTCCAATTCTAACGACAGATGATCAGGAATATTATAGTACCACACTTACACGAAGTATTCCAATATTGGTCTTGTACATGTTAGATGAACGGAAATACGACGGAAATACGATAGTTGCACATAACCTGCATGTAAGATTTTGGTATCACTTCTCATAATATTCACTAAAACTGTACAGGCCCGGACACACCGGACGCGATTCTGCACGATTTTTCAAATTTTGAGATCTATCCATGGAAGAAAATTCAAAAGACATGTATACTAAATAACTAAAAATAGTATATCGTCTTTGAATGTCTGGAGAATCTTCATTAGAATCAAAGTTACCAGTCAATGAAAGTCGAAAATCGCGTCGCGTTGCCGAATTGCATTCGATGTGTTTGGGCTTTTATAAGTGCAAATTATGGAGAGACTGTTTTTGTGACGAGAAATTAAAAGTGAATGTCTCATGCAATCAGGGCTACTGAATTTTTAAAAACTCGGAACAACTTGCGTCAAACGAAAGTGGGCCTTTGCATTTCGCTTACAGAACATTTTAATTTTTGCCATGTGACCCTGACACTTGATAATATCAAAATTTATTCAACAACCGAACAAATGCGTATATTTATAGAATTTGTCTTGTTGTATCGTCATTAATTTCTAAGAATAACTGTTGCTATATCTTGATAAAAAATCTGGAAAAACAGTAAAATTAGGTTATTTTAGTTAATTTCAAAACATTCTTTTACTTCTAGAATAGATCTACAAGAATCTGACATTTTTGTCAATTGTAATCTGCCATAAAATCAATACATGGAACTTGATGGGACCAAAATGTTAATCGATCCAAGGGAACTCGAGACTCGTCTCTTGTTACGTTTACATTCAACGCCATCACCGAATTTGCATTGTTACCAGTCTTTTGCAGTTGTGTAATTGAACGTCTAATGCTCATGCACTGATTAGGTGAGCTCGTTTTCAAATGGTTCAATCTGACGTAGGGGCAATGCCATTCCAGTACCACTGCTACAGAAATAAAAGTGTCAACAAAATCACCAGTTATCGTGCATCTCTAATGCCGTGATACGCAGCAGTGACACGTAGAGTATAAAAATTTCTGGTTGCGCAATGTGAATCTTTTGGTAATAGTTATGAAGTCGCGTTATTGGCTCCAAAGTACAGCGAAAATGTACGGTGAAAGCATATTCTGCATGCGATGTCGAAATTGTTTGGTAAACGGAACAATTTCGTTTGAGCGTTTAGGCTATAGGGAGCTACTGCTGCTTCAAAATGAAATTATTGTTCAGGGATCAAACGACTTAGTTATCTACAAACAAGATTTATGTTAAAATAGACCAAAAAAAATTACATTTCTTACAAATAACTTTTGGCAGTCTTTACAAGTATAGATGCTTTTGTTCAAAACAGAGTTCAAACTTCAATTGGCCCGCTATAGTTTAATTTTTTCCTACTTTATGAAAATATTCACCGATACAAAATTTGAAAATAGATTTCAAAATTGCTTTTCGAATCAGTGACATTATAATGTGACAATTAAAGTTTGAAATGAGCATCGCACACATGCCTTCATGTATATCGCATAACATCTGCGTCACTCATTTTGTTCTTTTTGCCCTAGTATTGTTTTAATTGAAATAATCTGATGACTATTTATTAAAGATTTTTGATAACTTTAAGCACTCCACTGCACTGTCTTTTCCCAGGGCGAGGAATAGCCCGGCAATTGTGCACCCTACTACGCACGCAGTTCAGATTATCTACGAGAACTTAGCTGGAGGGAAATGCGATCTTCGCTTCTACCGCGCGCCAATTTAGACAACAAACGTCAAAACTTATTAAGCACTTCGCTATATAGTAATTAAAGGCGTCTAATTTTCGCATAATTGCTTCTTAATTCAAGTGTGAACTACATGTAAAGTCTGCATTTGAATAGTATTTCCGAGCATGCCGAAATTTGTTGCCCCGTTAATGGTCCTTTTATTAACGCTTAACATACAGCCGTACATACTGGAGGAAAAATCTATACGTCACTTCAATTTCTGCATGAAGAAACTAAAATTGCATCAGAAACTTTGTGCATAGTCTGAAAATAAGGAAAGGTAAATGAATCTAGAGTAGAGTAAACATGCATATAATCCTCCCAATTCCACATATCACTATATCGTTTCACGAAGCTACGAGCGCGTACACGGAACGCCAACTTTATCTACGACGTCGAGAGTCTATGGGGTAAAATTCAAAAAGACATGAATGAAAAGTTCTCAAAAGGCAACATTCGTTAATTTACCTTAAAAATTTCAAATTTGGCAGACATACAGATTATGCCCGCTTTTTAAGAAAATTTTTCAACTCTCGAATAAAGCTGATATGACACGAAAAACGATCCTCAAAAACGAGTTTTCTGTAGCTAAACTCGGAAGTTGTAGAGCTGAATATTTAGGACAACAAATACTTGAAGCTAAACTAAAACGTTGCAAAGATTTGCATTGCAAATAAATCAACGAAAAACTCATCAAATTTTGCAACCACATGGCATGTAGCTAATACGTTTGTACAGAAAAATCATTCTTCGACAGCTTGTTTTGCAAAACAAAGGCTTCATACTTGCTTTCTAGCAGCGATTTTCTTGAGGAAAACCGACGTTTTTATTTCATGAGCTTTCAGCTGAAACTTAATTGGTTTTTAATAAGTTCTGTTCAAATTTCAATTTTAACAATATAACACGTAGCTTCGCACCAATTGTAGGAACATTGAGATTGCTCGACACTGCCGTAAATACTAGATTTACTTTATGTTGAATAGAATACAACATTTATGATAATACAGACGCGTAATGCCTCCGCCGACACTGGCTGCAGCCTTTGCTATGTTTTCAGTGAAATTCATAGTGCGTGTCCTGGTTCTCATTTGCCTTAGAGAAATATGAGTCTGAAGAACTCTGTGTTGCTCGAGACTGGACACATGCTTTCATTCTGAATCACCGAAGAGGTTTCTTGTGTGATTCGTAATGTAAACTGCTGTAACAAAAGTACTTTTTTCGAAGCTATAGTGATTTTGTAATTAAACTGAAGAGTGCTAGCGTATTTCAGAAAACAACATACTTCAGACCCTCGACCCGCGCCTTCTAAATAAACTCGTTCACGTCAAACTATATCAGATATTTTCGAAGAAGCAACGAGGGCGGCGTGATAAATAACAGTCAGGACCGGAAAGCACCCACATTTTGTTTGAATAATACTTAAATTAACATTAATTACGCTCACTTTTGGGAGGGTTTATAAATGAACTTTCTGGAGCTTGTGAGTCAATTGAATCTGCGAAGCAAGCGAGAAAGTTCGAGGGCAAATTTGAAGATCAAGAATTCTAAATTTTCACAAAATGTCCGTAAAAATTCTGTGCTTTTTCCTCGTGTTTTTGGTGGTATCGTACGATATTGAAGCGTTCACAGCTGGCGCTGGAAATATTGGAAAAGGAAAAAAAAGAAACACAGTTTATAACAAGGTGAGATTTACAACAAACAAGGTTTCTATTTTCTTCCTTCCAAGGTTTTTATTTTCTTCCTGCCTTTAATATAAAACTGGCAAAAATTTTTAGTTCGGTTAGCAGACGTACGTTACAGCTGATGAGCGGTCTTCCGAAATGCACAGTGTTTTTTAAGTTTTCTAAGTCCTTCTAAGGTTTTAATCTTAGTTATTTTCAACAGTTCTTTTTAGAACTATTTCTAACCACTCACCATGGTTAATATATGTTTCTCCGTGTGATTTTTAAATTTGTCATGCACCACAACAAAATCACTGCATATGTTTTTTCTTTTTCCTTCATATTTGTTTTCGATTAGCAGTTTGACATTCCATGAATTCACCAATATCATAAAATTAGTTTGGACACTATATATAAGATTGCAGCAAATTTGCCGATATGAAATCACACATTTTCGCGTTTGATGAATAGTATAAATTTTAAAATTTTTATTGTGCATCTACTGATGCAACTCACATCCGCTTTACACGTCACATTTTCATCGCATTTGGTATAAAAAACTCTATTTCTCGCAAATTCCATGTATAACCATACTTTATTGGAAAGGGCATTTTACTCCAAACAAGTACGGGATATTCGGACTTGCGAAAATTCGTATATTCTCCCAATGAATTTTCGAATTTTTCTACGGACTCTGTGGACTTTTCCTCGAATTTTCACTTCAAATTACTGGATTGTTTAGACTTTCTTTGGGCTATTGTTACATTGTTCAGATTTTCCTAGACTTTTTGAAACTTTCAAGTAATTACCTAGATTATTTGGGACTTTTCGCAGTACAGAGTTTTTTGCAAATTGTGTGAGAGTTTGGAAGGAAATGCCCCTCGCTTTATTGTTACACCGCTCTGACAATTTGAACACAATTTTCCAAGAAGTTACAGTTCACGAACTAACGTTCAACACTCCAAGGAACAATCTAGTGCAGTCATTCCATATTTTCACTACTCTGCTTGAGCACTGATATAAATATCACCCAGCAAAAAGTTCGAAGCCGCAATTGTGGACCTATAACTTTTAGAACCTGTTCCATAATCGTTGTGATATTCACAATGATATGGTTCAAACTGAAATCATTTGCATGTAATGTTTGCAAACACGTGTTCTACAGCGCACTGGTTCGATCACGTCCCGGTAGAGGGGCTACTCCTGGACCGAAAGTCGTCCAAATCGACGCTCTTTTCTACGGAAATTCGCCTAAAACTGCAGCGACTGTAGGTAAATTCCCGGCCCAGAAGAAGCTATACACCTGCTGGAAAGATATCGCAGTTTTGAGAGCTGTTGAAAGTCATTTAATACATATTACATTACTACTAAAGGTGTAGCCCGTTTAATATAGAGCATGTCATGCTTTTGTGTTTGGGAAGAGGGAGTCACACCAAGTACATGCTTATTGGGAAGCATTATATATGCTTTTAAATTGTTGCAGTTGAGAAGTTTTATGCGTTTTTTCACAAATCAAATCGGGGCAGCGTAAAGCCCGCCTGACCTTCTAGATAAAACAGACACTGTAATTTAATAAGATGAAATCATATAGACATATCCGCTGCACATGCATGCGCTATTTTCCATTTTCATTGGTTCAAATACTGCTGTGTGCACAACACTTCTCATCAGGGTGAAAAACGGAAATGCAAGATGGCGTTCAACTTTTAGTTACAAACGGGAATTCTGAACAAAAACACGTATATTTACTGACTTTTATATCAAATGCAAGGCCTAAAACAAATTTAACATGCTACCGGCAGTAATTATGAAACTTCAGTTAGTTCTTAAGACAGTATTTGTACAGTTTTCTACAAAAAAACAGCCGAAAGAGCAGAGATAGATAATATCTTTTTGGCAAAACAACAAGTAATTCTTTTTCCATTAATTTTTCAATAGATAATTAATGCATATATTTATTGGGCAATTTATATCTTTATTAATTCTTTATCAATATTAATGTACGTATTAATGTACGTACAAGCTTGAACACGGATTACGAAACCGGTGAATAGCGCTATCCACTGAATACTGGTTTTTTCAACTTTCGCAAAATTGTGCAAAAAACCACGAAACATGGGTAGTGGCCAACGAAATAAACACAACGGCCTTTAACTTACGAACATAAATCCTAATCTTAGTTTATAACGTTCAACGGAAAATTTTACGAATGTTAAAAAAAACCATTATCCATTGGATAGAGCTATCCATCTTTCGTACAACCGGCCCCACGGCCATGGTCATATATTTTTGCTAATATCAGGTTCAATTTTTTTATATTTTGCAAGTTTTTCTTCTCAGAGTATGCGAGGTAAAAAGAGATAGTTCAGTTTGATAGGAAAAATGCGTGTATGGTCGATAGCCAATGTATTTAACCACACTTTGCCCCATCAAATATTGCTGGTTTCCACGAGGAACACCCATTAATGGAGTAGAGCAAAAGTTCAAAAGTCCATAACATAACTGATGGAAGAACGAGTCAATTCGAATAGAAAAAAGGGAGCAGTTTTCCGTAATTTCACTTGGAATAGAATTCTCATATGTCTCCGTAATCGGTCTATATCGTTATGTTATATGGACTCGTGGAGTTTTTTTATAAATGGTTAAGAAACACCCCTTTGGAGAAATAAGCAATAATTGACTGGGTCCAAGAACGATTACGCAAAGTTTTCTGTCAATCTATGTAGTCTACAGAATGTAAGAAAACTCTAATAACATGTTTTAATCAAGATTGTGAACGTCCGAACGGTTCAACATTCATTAGCATTTAATTAGTGATAGGGATCTAGAACTCTTATATGCTGATATTTTCTCGCAATACTTCGCAATACTTGATTTATCATCAAATTACCGCTGCTCATTAGATTTTCATTATTTTCAAGCGCTAAAATTAAACCAACATTTTAAAACTGATTGCTCCAAGCGTGCTGGCTGTTACAAAACGTCAAAACACACTCATACAGTGATGTAAAGAAAACATCACAAACGTGCTGCGCTTATTGAGTATTCGCTGCTCTTCACTGCGTCTAGCGTTCCCTCACCGTTTATTTTAATTAAAGCCGATTTGTACTCAACTGGGGTTATTCGCGCGGTGCCACGAGTCTTTGTTCAGCAAGCTTTATTATCAATTGTTTTCAGTTTAAAATTACAAAAAACTAGCGAAGCGCGGAAAATACTGCCATTCCAAGTGTAGTTATGTCATATATCATATATCCTCGATTAAGCGACCCCCGGATATAAGCATCCCTTACCGCGGCATACATTTTTCAAATAAGCTGCGATTAGTATATACGTTGTACGTTTACGTGAATTATGACAAAGTGCACAAAGAACCAAAAGCATGATCGGAAAGAGCTTTTAAAACTTAAAGTTTGTAAAGAGTCTTGAGATTTCAGCTCCAATAAAAAATATCGTACCGTATTTTCGTGTGATATTCAAAAGCCTTCGAATATAGATAGATAGACGGACAGATAATTTAATTAAAACTCACAGCCTTTGTAGGAAACATCAGCTCAATAACGTTGAGTTTTACAGCGGTAAAAAGATGTTATATGCCAATAGAAATTTAAATTAGTAAAATATCTAGATAAGTACTTGCATGAATTAGGAATACTATTTTTACTCTGTCTATTTACCTATCGTTTTAAAATCTAACAGGCGACCAGTCTGTGTAGCGCCAGGCCATGCAAAGTGCGCGCGAAAATATATCATAAAATAGTGAATGCACGAATTATATACAAAAAATTTTCTTAATTTTTAGGATTTCAAAATTGTCAGAAATCTTTGCGCATGGGCAGATGAGTATTGTCCTGCATTGTTCGACTACGCGAATAGAAAACAAGAAACTGCCGGTGTGCAAAACAGCCGCGAAGAAAGGCCAAAAATATTGGAGAGTGGCTATGAAGTCTTGTAACATATACTAAATAAAATGAGCAAGACAGAAAATATTCAAACTATAATTAATACATAAAGTAGGTGAATTGACACGCGTTTTATCCAAAATTCTGCTCCAAGAACTAAATTAAATATCTATAAAATGAATGACAACACAGTTTGTGTGATTATAAGAATGAAACCTAATCCCACTTCTGGAAAAAATAGAGTTAAATAAAGTTAAATTTGAGAACAAAATGATTTTCCTTGAGCTAATTATGTCAAACCGAAAAATTTGACTTAAGGGCTGCTTAGGTGGCTGAATGGTGGTTGATGTTTATCATGGGAAATAGCATTTCTTAGGTTTATGTACTTCCTTATTTGGGCAGAAATGGGTAATTTTGACAAAATATCTTTAATCGTTGAAAGCCTCGAAAAAGTCTTCAGAAATTTCAATGCCTCAAAAATTCTCAAAACGTTCAGAAGCTTTTGGTTCTAAGGATAAATCCTTAAAATAGTGCACCAAAGAAACCATATTTAAGGCGGCTCTCTAGCGTTTTATCTCCGGGGGTATTTTGATCGTATAAACAAGTAAATTTGAATGCCGAAA
>JAODVQ020482992.1:0-10233 GCA_025400075.2 Phenganax stokvisi
ATAAACACGATTAATCGATTTAATCGATATTTTCTTAACGATTAATCGATTACGAAAATAAGCCGATGGGAGCAGCTCTAACATCGTCCCGCTCTGACTTTGTTCAGGCCTCATGCAAACAGAAAAGCGAGAAACAACGATCTTTACCTGTACAACATTCATAAGCATCCATGGTAAGGCAGTCAATGGAAAACGTAAAATATTGAAAAGTGCTAGAGCCACGAATGCTTTGGAAGCCGTCAACGTATTTCCCAATAAAACATACGTACCAAAAGTAACCACCGAAACCTGGGAAAAACAAAAAAAATAGGTCCAAGACATGGTTTTCATACGATCGTGACCGTCGTAAAGACAGGGTCATGACCCTTTCCTACTGAGCAGAAATACCTCAGTTGAAAACTGTACACCAAGTGATTACCAGTGGTTATCAACTAAAAATCACTTATTGGCATACATGCATTGAAACGTAGTAGCATAAAACCTAGCAGAAAAAACGCAGAGTAGACTATAAACGACACCAAATTGGACAATATAAATTGGACCAATGCCTATATGCGGTAAACTAGCGCACAGCCATTATGTGGGAGTATGTTTCTGAATTTTACAAAGGAACGTACTGCAAATGGAGCACAGAGATACGTGAAAGAAAGCGCTGACCAGACAAATTTGCCAAACTTTAGTTGTCGTAGCTCAAGCTTGCGAATACCCAACACTTTCGCAATGAAAGAATTCTCCCAGGCATACAACTTCAACACCTAGAAAATACGACAACCGATGAGTCAAGAATTCCATTACACGCTGATTTGTCTCAACATGTCACGCTATTTTCTCCTTTCCTTGGCGTTATACGCTTTGCAATATTTGAGTCATTTCAAGGGAAATTGCGGCATATCTTCTTATACATAAAAAAGTTCTTCTTCTTGAATTTTTCGCTTGCGAAAATGACCAGAATACTTATAGCATTTCCAGAAACTGTTGCAGACTATGAACCTATGAAAACGAATTGTATTTGTATGAAAAGATACAGCAATTTTGCCCCATCATGCATGAGTATCCTACACAGTTTATTGAAGCATACCTTAATCCCATTCAAAATTTCATTCATCATCTTAACCCTCGAATCTTTGTAAACCAACTGTTTTTTCTAAACAAATTCATGCAATCCTCCATTACAACTTTAGCTAAAATTTCATCACCTCTTCGGGAACTAGAAATGGCAAAACTGTAGCTTTTCGTAGACGTGAGATATAGCTTCGTACATATAAGCTCTAAATTGGAACCAATCTCATTTCAAAACAATAGATATACTTTCCAGTTCGTTCCTATTCCGCGCCAGCGGATGATTTTCCTGAGTGGAAACTAAATTTACTACAGCTGCATTTTCTTTAGGGCCTTAGCAAAAGCACCCGTCTTTTATACGGGCTTGTTTACACAGAAAGCGAGACGGGACGTTTTTAATGTTCCGTTTATATGAAGTGCTGGGGGCTATCGTCGTGTTTCGCACATGAACATTAATTTCCTTCGATTCGACTCGAACCGTAACCATCACCCTAACCAACTAATCCATCAGAATTCGTGACCTCAACACAACGATATAAACAAGTTTTGCGCCCGGGTCACTTGAAAGATTCTCGTCACATGACAATGAAAACACAATGTCAGCATAATTTTGTTCTGACATGGCGGGACCAAGCACTTGTTGTAAAAAATTATGTCTGCTGAGGCGGGATCCCGTTGATGAAACGCGATCTCGCCTATAGACGGGACGAAAAATGTCCCGCTTCTATATAAATGCGACGCCACAAATAATGGAATACATAATCATATACCCAGATCTCAATCATCCCACCGTCCCGGCCAACGTGCCGTCTCGCCTCGTACCATAAGCAGACATCTACAGCGCTGTGGCACTTAATCAAGGAAATACGCCAGCTCCTATCTGGAATATCGTGCATGAGTGTATGGTGTAGTTTACCTGGAATTTCTGCGAAAACTTTCCAGAGACAATATTCATTGGCATGAGAGCAATCATCATTGCGACACCAGCGAGAACAGACACTCCGAGTGTTTGAAACAAAAAAACCAAACCTACAATGATTTGTAGAGGCGCTGACCAAATGACTGAAAAATTCGATGAAACTTCAAGGATTTTCTGACAATCAACAGACATTAGGTTGACAAGTTCACCAGCAGTTGACAAGTTTCGGGATGCGTTGCTCAGAACTAACGCCTGTCAAGAGTAAAGAAAGCTACTTCACTTCCTCTGAAAAATTTCATATCGCAGAAATCGTGGATAACAATGAAACGGCTAGTTTGAAAGTTCACCGAGACGGGAATTTCCAGCCTGCGTTACAGCACGAATACAGAGTAACACGAAATTTTGCGAGATCTCGCGTACATTTAATACTTTGTAACTTAAAACTACTCTACACAGTGAGCAAATGCTGCAGTAGCAGCGTGCACCCTGTCAACCGTATATGATTGTGAGTTTCGTTAGCAGCGTGTTCATTGGTAAAGTTATATACCTAAATAAAATAATACAATCTTGAATACAGCATTTTTCAATAGACTGAACATAGAGATAACATTACGGATGACGGATAGATAAGCAGGTATTCAAACTACGACAGATAATACGACCCAATAATCATATAATTCGACTTCGTGCAGTGCAATGTATGATCTTTTGTATCACAACACTAATATATATGGACATTCTCTAGATTTGCGTTTGCTCACCTTTCTATACACTGCCCCAATAATCGCAGTTCTGATTCTCATACCAGCAGTGTAAGTGATATGAAAATTATTTTGGAGAGAAAGTAATTGTATAATAGCAACTAAAAACATTCCAAATGCGAGAACATAGCCAGTCCAATCTTCCATTTTTTCACCATCTTCATCCTCAATATACTCAATGATCAACCTGAGCGATCAAGGAACAAAAAACGCATTCGTGGATAACAAACTCACAATAAAAACAACGAAAGTCATCCATTTTCAAAAAGTTGCCAAATTTTTGGCTTTTTAGTCAGAGACTTTCAACCATTCGATAGCAACGCGTCCCGGTGTCCCCTGCAGTCGAGGTTAAGATTTCACAATTTCTCGTAACGTGTACAGGTAGCTCAATTTGTCGCGTTGATTTTCTGCAGTATGTGTGCGTCTACCTAAAATTAACTTCTACATTCGTTTGTCCAAAACTGTAGTTTGCAACAAATCCGAAGAAAATGTAGATATGAACGTAAAGAAGTTTGCCAGTTATGGTGATTAAAAGAACGTTACCCGTAGCCGTCATGCAAAATATCAGTATCTTAACCTCTCTACTTATGTCTTCCACCAGACAATATTACGCACCAGGACAAGCTACTCAACCGACTAATATGCAGCAGATACATTGGATCTATTTGGTCAGTTAGTTTTGGTTGCAAGGGATGGAAATTCATCACGTGTGGACAAAAAACGCTGCATTTTGGTTCCAAAGAAAAGAATTCTGTTGACTAGTAGTAGCCTTATCATAATTACAAAGCTATACAAGGACACAAGCAAATTACGGTCGCATTCACGCCACAGGATAGCTCCTAAATTAGAGCCACACATAAAGACATTAAAATCTATCGCTGCATGTTTCACATACACCAAGCCAGATAAATCATTACACTTGTTTCGGACAGCCTAACTCATTTTACTTTCTTTATACTTTTAATTATTGATTCAATGATTTGATTACCTTTTGATTTGCATAATTGATCAGCATGCAGGAAATTATGTACGATTTGACTGACGACAGCTAGAACAGGATATTGACTGCAGTCAATGAGAAATAAGGGAGTAGGTTTAGTCAAGTCAGTTAGAGAAAAGGCCGTAGAGATCCACTCTTCAGGTAACGAGAAATCGTACTTCTTAATTATTTGACAAATTCAATCATTGAAAAATCACTTGTGATTAAATCTAATTATCCTACTTCAGAATGTATTCTTTATAATATATTACGAAAAATCTCTATGGCGTTATCGTGATTTTGCCTTTGGAAACAATACTGTACGCAAAACTCACCTGAGAAGCTGTGGCTGTGCAAATATACACACATCTTGCAAAATCTTTACGAGAAATGAAAAAAAAAACATCTTTCCAAATACGCGGACCATCGTTTTTATGATACTGGGTCGAGGTTCCTTTTTTTTCTTCTTCTCATCAACAATAATGACATCATCATCAGTATCGACACCTTCGTAGTCTCGTGTCTTCCTTTCTACCGTTTTTCTTCGAGAAGTAAAAGTCAAAAGTGGTGAAGTTAATAATTTGTCAGCCTCGCCAAAATGTGAAATAAAGTACTCACTCAGATGCTGGTATCTTATCTTGTTCTTTTGACCATGCCTCCAGGAATTTTGGAACTATATCTCTAGAACTATTACTGTCACTTAGAGCCCATAAGTCATCATCAGTCAATGGTCTGCTATAACCCTTGAAAACTAAGCTACAAGATCAAAGAAATCAAATGATAGTGACATAAACAGACCGACTAGAACGAACAAGTTATCGCGAGTACATGCATAGTCTGCGAGCAAGTTCATGCCTGTACATGCATGAACTTGTAATACGCTAAGTAATCACAAAGTAGACTCGCTAGCCAATTTCCATTTCATTGCAGCCTGTAGCAGTTCTTTCGTGAGAAAGTCATTACTTTTGCTCCAGTGCTCACGAAAAAATTCTGCATTTCTCTTCAATGCCGTTGAAGTAGAAAGGGACTTGAATTTGGGCTGTTACTATAGCTACTAGTAGTGATCTACATAGCGAAATTTGGAGAAATCATTTCTGTAACGAAGGCTCGTTTCAAACGTCACGCTACTGCCGTGACGAATGCGTTAAATACAATGGATAATGCAGGGGTTTCAGCCGATTATCTATTGCTTTTAATGAATTCGGCAAAGGCAATAAATAGCACGACGTTTGAAATGGGCCTAATTGGATGATAATTCGGAACAAGCTGTTCGTAATGACTTCCAATTACATTAATTGAAACCCACGTGTTCTTACTGTACAGTTGTGCAACACTTTTTTCATGCAGTTTGACCATCGAGAACGCATGCATGATAAAGGTGATATCACAAATTAAAGAATACACAGATATCCGACTTAGGCTTGAAGCCTATGATTCGGGCGTAAGTCCTTTTGTGTTTCCGCCATGTTCCTAGCAAGCCCTAAACAGAGACCGTCACCCCCGAGCACCATATTGAAAATCGTGTGTTTGGGGGAAGGAGTGAATGCCGTGCTTGACTTTAAGGCACTTGCTAGCAATATGGCGGACATGAAAACTGACTCACGTGACTCTGGGGTAGTCGGATATCTGCATAGTGTTTAATCAGTAGTAAAATATTCAGAAGTGTACAGTACATCCTCAGCTGATAGTTGCAAGTACATCATGAGAGTCTGCAGCATGGTTATTGCAAAGAACAGCTGACAATTCTGTTCTGTAAACTAAATTACTACTTATGTTTCATTCAATATGAAATCGAAGACTGAGGTTTAGTTCTCCAAAAGAAACACTGACATAGATAAGATAGATTCTTCAGGAGAGCACAATAGATACACAACAAAGAATGTGCAGATAACACAATTGCAAAAAAATACTGGATCTAGCTACACAGCGTGTTCTACTTGACCTGATATCAACCTGCTAGCAAAGTACTGGATTGATGTCTGTAATATATTTACCTTGTCAACCACCACATTGTCACTCGTGAAAATATATTTGCATTTTCTTCCGGACAAACCTCCTACGTAAACGCAGAATCACACGTGGATAGCGACGTTAAAAGTGCAGGGGCTGGTTGTTCGAAAGGTGGATAACACTGTGCAGTGGTTAGTGATTTTTTCAAACATTCGTAAAAGATTTTCATTGATAGCTATAAAAAAGGACTGATACTCATGGACTAAAGGCTACAATAGTTATTTTGTTGGCAAAAAGGGACGTTTTGCCCATACCCGGATGTTGAGGGGAGGTGCGGGGAGGTGCGCACCTCCCCTAAGATTGTTTTGTATCTCCCCTGAGATTTCTGGCACCTCCCCTGAAAATAAATGCACCTTCTTCGAAATTGAAAATAATCTTCTTCCCATTACCAAAAACAAGCAAAAAGGCTTAAATCCAAAATTACTAAATCAAATGCACCTTCCCCCAAAACTTTGACACCTCCCCTCGTATTTACATCAAAATGCAGCCTTGGTTTTGCCGTTCTTTGCCCTTGTTTACGAAGGTTGAACAGATAGTGCTATCCACCTTTCGAACAACCAGCCTCTGAAAAGTACATCACCCACCCCATCACACGCAAAAAGGCTTTGGCACAAATGCAATATTTTGAAATGTTGTGAAGTCAAGTTTTTTTTGTTCCGGATAACTTCCATTAGATAGACAGTTGTCTCAAGTTAGCTACCATGCAGGATGTTCCAGAATGTGTGCACGTATATCCCACAGTACAATTAACGAGAGCACTGTAGAACACGCGTTTTACAACACCTTGGATTGACCCACCAAATACACTGCACCAGTACTCACTCTCTTATGACATAATTTTAAATCCTTCTTGCAGAGTGCATCAGGAAAGTACGTTAGATCTACTTCAGTATCAATAGCAGAAGAAGGTACATCGCCACCGTGAGATAATACTTTGAAGCTAGAAACATACAATAATCAATGAGGCCAAAAAAACAATGTGGGTTTCCAGTTTCCCGACCCTACCTGACTTTGGGGCACCTAAATTTCCGACCCTAATTTTTTTATGGAAACACTTGTAACCGTTTACGTGCGAAGTCATTTGAAAGAAAAGACTGAAGCAGCAGTATTGCATTATGAAAGAGAATTTAACTGCTCAGCAGAGGCCAAACAACATTGACGTACTGCAAGTATGAAATGGATGAAACATGGAGTAACAAACATTGTGCTGTTCCTTTAGAACTGTGTGCTAATTCACACTATACATTCATGGGAAAAGTTTAACAAAAAAAACCCAACAAAATCCAACCTACCCTACCTAATCTCTTTCAAAGAGAAATAGGAAACCCACATATTTTTTTTGGCCGGATATATATGTGCCTCAAATAAAGACGAATATACTGCTCTATGTAGATCCAAGTATGGTACACTGAATTTGGTATTAGCCTGTAGCCCCCCTAGTATATAAATTTACTTGTGAAGTGCTATGCACATTTTATAATAATTACAGTACTCTTAAAACTATTTAGTCTAAAACAAGTTCACTTCTCAGGGAAGGCTCTTATATAATAATCAAATTTTATTTATTTTTTTTTAATTTTGTCAACTTTGCCATTTTTAAATGTTACACTTGACAAACATGGCATAGGAGCACCACCATATATATACACCCATACAGAAGCATTGTACCATAGTAAGTCAAAGAACCTTATCATAATTTGAAAAATACAATTGGTTAGCAAATTGTGAATTAGAAGCACCTTTCCCTTCCTAACCTAACCAGTGGCAATAAGGCATGCCCCAGCTGTGTTGTTTGTTATTTTACTCAGTTTGTTAGCACTACTAACAAAGCAAAGTACAGCACATTAATTAGATCAATGTGGAATGCTCTTATACTATTATCTGCTTATCAATTTTTTGTTGACCCATTAAATGGCAAAACACTAGTGCACTCAAGTTCGCTAAATTTTACCCTGTCCAAAGCTGGAAGAGTATACTTGCTAGGTTGAAATATTTGCTAAACAATTAACAATACAGCAGTACTCCATGGAGACTTACTCATTTGTAGTGAGTGCATCATATTTTATTGGCACCATCAAAAAACTTAGAACATATCCAGACTTATCGTGAGATTTTACAAACAACCACCAGTCAGTTTCTCCTGTAGTTACTTCAAAAATCTCTCCTTTCTTCATTGCCAACTGAGCACTAGCATCTGGGGTGGTATAGCTAAGTTCATTGTCGTTAAATACATCATCCTCTGTTGGCACATAATCATACAGCGCAACTACATGACTGGGAGCTTTCTTGGGGACTTCCTCATTTGGCTTTTTTCCCATGATCAGCAAAAATTCTGAAGATATGCCAGAGCACATGTATAAATTACAACAATTACAACTCATATAAAAGACCGCCAATCCGAGGGTAAATGATTATAATAATGTCTAGTTTCTAACTCCTTTTAATTGAAAAACAGATTTTTATTTGATAAGTAGTCCCAGTTTTTCCATGATTTTGGAACACCTAGATGGTAGTAATGGAACAATTAGGGCAAAACAAAAAATTGTTTTATTGACTGCTTCTGGACTTCAGTTTTTACCCACAAGCCAACAACAACCATGGATTGCAGTCATCATGCCCCCTGTCCAATAATACTACTCTATGGAAACATAGCCTGATACAAGCAAACAGACTGCATTCTTGGCTAAAGTTAATATTTCTGCACAATGAACCATTGCATAATGGTAGGCTAAATTTCGATTCACACAAAAGAATATGAATCACAACAGTTGGAAAGAGCATGATAGAGTTTCTAAAATTTCAAAGCTTTGTTGCAAATTGTTGTAAAATACAGAAAATGTAACTTTGCAGTACTACTAATTTCACAATGCTCTTTTCAACTACGGTGATAATTTTTGACCAGCTTAAAACTTTGTTTACTAATGAAATGGGTCCATTGTGTGAAAAATCGTAGATTTTCTTATCTCTCAATCTCTCAGGCAAGAGTATTCAACCTTGATTCTGCCGTTTTATCATTTTATTCAGCTGTCCAAGACATACGATATTTTTAGTAGTTTGAAAACGAAATATAACATTGCAGAACTCCGTATCATATTATGAGTAAAAAGTGACATTTACATCAAAGCGAGTGTAGCAACCACACGTGCTCAGCTATCAGCAAATTTTATACACAATATAAACATCGACAACGGTGAACCTGCGATAAAAAAGCGATATTGTCAAATTATTTTCGTACCTCTCTCTGTAATGCCTATGGAAGTATTTTCATTTGGTGTAAAATCTCATCAAAAGCTTCGCACTCAGATGACAGATGTTCGCTTCACAATCACAAGTCCAAACAACCGATTTTTCGAATTCCTTACCAAAACTCACAAAATTCCTTAGATTTTTAAAAAATTCCTTGTAGTACCATGGTGGAATACCACAGTGAGGAATACCATAATTGAAAATACTGTACAACAATAGATTTTAATGAGGTTATACGATAACTAAAGTTAATAGATCGATAACCATGCGTGATGCTCGAAGTTCTGTCATTCAGGACTCAGGAGGTGTGCCTCGCTGCACATTCACTTATTTCTAAGCAGGCAAAGGCAAAGTGTAACAAGTTCGCTCAACGCTAGATCCCACCACCCCATCCTTCAGCAATGAGATCGGCAATTTTCCACCAATTCTATGTGTTTGATAGCCAATAGGTGCAAGCTACCGAGGGTGGTTGGCAGTTTGACAAACCATTTGTATGGATCTTTTACCACCACAGTAGGGCTGGGCGATACCGAGTACTCGGTAATCGATATCGACTACTGGCCTGGTATCGTTCAATACCATCTTCTACCCGTCCCTTTTTGAAGTAAACAATATAAGAAATTTAATTTCATTGTTTCTTGATGATAATTCTCGATAAACAGCAAAATGCTGAAATAAGTAGAAGTATCGTTGAATGAAGAAATGGTAGATTGAAATGCACTGTTGATTTACTTGATTATGCGGAGAATTGCAGTATTATACAAAAATTTGGTATTGAAACTGGTATCAAAATTGAATATTTTAAACAAATTTTGATACCCATACTAGTTATCAAGTAGTTGGTATCGTATCGATATAGACATCCAGGTATCGCCCAGCACTACACCACAGTTCCCACGTCTTCCCGAGACTTAGTCACCTTCTAAATTGCTAAGTATAGTCGCCTTGGGTCAGACCTGCGTCGGGCAGGTTATCTAGGTTAACAGAGATATGAGTACATGATAGTAGTACTAGTGCAATACATAATGTGGGAACTTTCGAGGATGAAAAAGATTCGAGATAAATTCGGTGTGAATGGTTTTCAAAATTTGGAGACTTTACATCACCGAAAGTGGCATTTCTGAGATTCTGTACATTTTTTTCGGAGAAATTTGAGTAATTTTGAGTTTTTTGACCAAAGATGCTCCGAAGCTAAATTCCTTAAAGAATCCTTAGAAATTCCAGTTCCTTTAAAAAAGTCCTCGAGGTCTTCCAAGATT
>JAODVQ020483206.1:0-10233 GCA_025400075.2 Phenganax stokvisi
GCTGCCAGTCATGGCGCTTCATGGCCATGTGCCGGGTGGTCTTCGCCAGACGCCGACGCGTCTTCTCCCGGCGCCTGCTGCCACGGCGTTGCCGCGCCAGCTGTTTGCGGTAGCGCCGGGCGCGGGCCTCGAGACGCCGGCTCCTCTCCAGGCGCATGATCTCCCCGTCCGAGGTCGCCACTGCACCTGCATTCATGTCCACGCCAACGGCATGGCCGTTGTCGCCCGATTCCGGCAGAGACACCGCATGGCACACCACCGCCTTCCAGCGTCCCTCCTCGCGCTTGAGCACCGCACTCACCGGCCTGCCCTGCGGGTAAGGATTGCCGCCCCGGCGGCGGATGGCGAGCCAGCCCAGACCGGGGATGCGCAGGCGATTGCCCTCGATCCTGACGCCGGAGACCACGGAAAGGCTGTTGAAGTGCCGGCGTCCCTGGAACCGGGGGAACCCGGCCCCACCTTGGCTCACCCTCTGGAAGAAGCCCTTGTAGGCATGATCGAGGCGCTTGAGCGTCCCTCGCTGGACGGCCACCGGCACCGCAGCCATGTCCGGCAGGGCCTTGCGGCAATGGGTCAGGGACTTCGCCTGGTCGAAGTAGGTGAGCGTCTTGCCGGTCTTCCGGTAGCAGTCGATCCGTTCTTCCAGCGCCGCGTTGTAGAGACAGCGTTGCGAATTGAGCATGGCGTCCAGCCGCCGCCAGGTGCTGCATTTTTCGGGCAGCAGGCGGTAGGTGATCTGTCGATAGGTGACAGAGGGCGGCATGCGGGAACTCCAGTGTTACATATACTGATTTACGACACAAAATCATGCCGATAACACCACAGGATGTCAAGTCAAATCTGTCAAGATCAGTATGTAATCCCCATTGGATTCATAGGTCGACATCTTGAATGCGCACACGCCGCCTTCGGCCAGGCGGGCGATCTCGTCGGCCTCGACCACCTTCTTCACGGATCTGTAGAGCGCCACGTCGACATGGGCCACACGATTGGCGGTGGCAATCTTGGCGTCAAGCAGATCGCGGCTCCACACCGGATCGGGCTCGTCGAAAGGCATGTCGACAATGGTCGTCACACCGCCCGCGGCAGCGCTCCTGGTCAGATCCTCGAGGCCGTCGAATCCGGCGATCGAGCCGGCATGGGTCTGGCCGTCGATGACCCCGGGAAACACCAGCTTCCCCCTGTGATCGACCGTCTGGCGGGCAGGAGGGGGCTCGCTGGAACCGGTCGCGGCGATGACGCCGTCGATGACACCGGCCCAGCCGCTGTCCACCACGCCGTCCGGCGTCACGAGATCGCCCCTGATGACGAGGTCCATCGTCACCGGGCCCCGCTCTCCGCTGCTTCGTCGCACAGGCGATGGACGTGCCATGGCCGTGACATGAAGCAGACGCACAAGTCGGTCACGACGGGTTCGAGGGCCTTCACCGCCTCGCGCCGTTCGCCCGTTGCCGCATTGAGGCGTTCCATGGCGCGGTTGATCCGCGATGCGAGATCGTCGATGTCGATGGTCGTGAACCGCCGGTCCTCATAGACCATGCGCCCGTTGATCATGACGTGGTCAACCGCTCCGCCATCGTCGGCATAGACCAGCTGGTTGAGCGGATCGTTGAGGGGCAGCCAGGCGAGATCGCCGAGATCGATGAAGACGAGATCCGCCAGGTATCCAGGCGCGATCCGTCCGATCCGGCCATCGAGGCCCATGGCGCGGGCGCCGCCCAGGGTGGTCATGCGGAAGGCCTCTTCGGCCGACACCCATCGGGAGAGATCGTGCGTCATGACCCGCGACACGAAGGTGGCAAGGCGCATCGCCTCGAACATGTTCTGGTTGTCCGAAGAATTGGAGCCGTCCGAACCCACGGCAACGTTGAGTCCGGCATCAAGCATGCGGCGTACCGCGGCAAGGCCCGACCCAAGCCGCAGATTGCTGCCCGGATTGTGGACCACCGAGGCGCCGCGATCGGCGAGGAGGCGCATCTCGTCGTCATCGAGCCAGACACCATGCGCCGCGGTGAACTGCTCGTCCACCAGTCCGATCCTGTCGACATGGCGGGTGAGCGACATGCCGTAGGTCTCATGACCGAGAATTGACTGGAACTTCGATTCGGCCATGTGCATGTGCACAGGCAAGGAGTACTCCCTGGCGAGGTCCCGGCAGGCCTCGAGAAACGCGTCCGTGCAGTGCATCGGTATCGTCGGGGCGAGGCCCGG
Organism: Phenganax stokvisi; assembly: GCA_025400075.2. NCBI lineage: Eukaryota > Metazoa > Cnidaria > Anthozoa > Malacalcyonacea > Clavulariidae > Phenganax > Phenganax stokvisi. The sequence goes on from JAODVQ020483206.1 coordinate 2,212, forward strand.
GCGCACCATGTCCCTCTCGATCGACCAGTTCCGGACGATGTCGCGGCAGGCGTCGATAGACACCAGCCACGGTTCGGGAGTCCACGTCTTCACGGTATCCCGCAACCCGGGTTCCAGAGCCTCAGCGAGACCCGGGACAAGGTCGTGGAAAGCAATGTCCGCCACCATGGGCGCCACGACAGCCCGCATGCCGGCATCCTCGTAGGCCCTGGCCACCTCGCGAATGCCGGCAGGGCTGGGGTGCGGCAGTTCAAGTGTCAGGTCATAGGTGCCCGTGCACCCCCGACGGATCATTTCCGCGGCATTGAGCTGCGTGGCAAGGTACATGTCCTCGGCGGTGCGTCGCCCGCTGATCCACACGCCGGCATTGAGCAACAGTTCCAGGGACCAGCGGTCACCGCGGCCCTTGCCGAGACTGCCGTGGCCGTGCGTGTGGCCATTGACGAGCCCGGGAATGACCAGATGGCCGGACACGTCCCTCTCCGGGACTCCGTCGGGGCCGGCGGTTCCGGGCGGCGTCACGTCAAGGATGGTGCCGTCGCCGACGATGAGGTCGCGATACGGCGCATCCCGGGTCTCGGCATCGAGGATGCGTCCCCCTCTGAAGATCATGGTCATGAGGACGCTCCGGCAGAGGCGATAACGCGGGCCAGATGATCGGCCCAGCAATCCTCGGGCTGCCACCCGAGAATCTCCCGGGCCGGCCGCAGGTCGAAGGCGCTGGCGCGCGGATGGCGGCGGTAGAGATCCGCATCGCCAATTGCCGGCCGGTGACCGCACGATCGCTCGATGGCCTCGGCGGTCTCCAGGTCCGAACAGGTGTCCGGGCCGGTGACATAGAAGCTGCCGCACCGGACGCCGCGCGCTGCAAGGGCCGCGCGAAAGGCGCGCGCTGCATCGTCGGGTGAAACGAAGGCCCGGGTGATGGCCAGCGGTTCGCGCAGGATCCGCCAACCCGCTCCGCTGGCATGCGCCGGCGGATCGGTGCCATCGGCTTCGCTGGCCGTCTGCGCCATGGACCAGGTGATGTCCGGCTGGGCCACAAGGCTCGGTCTCAGGCAGATGACCTCGAGATGGCCCCGGTCGACGAAAGCCCGGGCGAATTGCTCTGCCACCTTCTTCGTCATGCCGTAGGCCTGGCGGGGCAGGAGTTCGGTCTCCACCGGCAACGGCAGCACACAAGGAGGATTGTCGGCGCCAATTCCAAGGGCGGCCACGCTCGAGGCCAGGACCACGCGCGAGATGCCAAGCTCCTCGGATGCCTGAAGGACGTTCCACGTGCCGCGCAGGTTGACGTCGATGTAGGCCTCTTCCTCCTCGACTATGCCATCATCCAGGGCAGCCAGGTGAACCACCGCCTGGCACCCCCCAAGTGCTCCCCGCACGGCGTCGATGTCACGCACGTCACAGCAGACCACCTGGCGGTCACCGGCCTCGATATCGCTGACGGCGACATCGCAGACCGGTGCGAGATGCTTCACCACGTAGCGGCCGAGGCGGCCGCTGCCTCCCGTGACCGCCACGCGGGAATAGGGAAAATCGCTCACGAAGGGCCTCTCGCGTCAAGCACCATTCCCATCCTGTACGCCCTGCCGCAAACGTGTCAAAGGCAGGCCCCATGGCCCGCCAGGCACCGGTTCCGGACTTGGCCTCGACTAACAGCACAAGGCTCTCGACAACGACCGCCTGGTCGATCTCGCGTGAACCGACGGTGAACCTTGCGAACACCATGCATGGCCGTCCGTTTGCCAAGGGGCAGACGTTCAAGCTCCAGCAGTACGCCACGTTTCAGTTCGTGCTGGACGGGAACTCAGATATGAATTTCGAGCGCGTCGACCCAGAGGGTCCTCATCTTGTTCCCTCCCTGTACACTCTGCGCATTCCGGCCCTCCCGCTCCGGCCGGAATTCTGCTCTCGACATCGCTGCCTCACCCTTCTCCGGATACGGTCATCGCTCGCCCCCTTCCCGCGGTCTCGAAGCGCGGCTTCATCACGTTGGCGCGCTCCGTCTTGTCTGGCGTATCGTCGGGCGTGATGGTAAGCCTCATCGCACTGGCACTCGCGAACCGAAAGGAATGACGGCCATGCCGACAACGATCACCTCCGATCCGAATTCAGGGGCTTCTTCGTGACCTGGCGGCGAACTTTCGTCGAAGGTTTCGCGACGTCGGCAAGCCGTTCGTTCGGGCGGGCGGCGGTCTGAGCCGGGGACAGGTCATGTCCATCTATCGCGCCACCGATGACCGTTTCCGGGACCTCATTGTCGAGGATGCCGTCTTCGAAACGCTTGCCGAGGGGTTCAGGTTCACGGAAGGACCGTCATGGCATCCGGCGGAACGCCATGTGACGTTCACCGATATCCCCTCGAACCGCATTCACCGCTGGCACGTCTCGTCCGGTACGGTCGAAGTCCTGCGCGAACCCAGCAACATGACCAACGGCACCTGCTACGACGTTCTGGGCCGGCTGCTGATGTGCGAGCACGCCACCAGCCGGGTCAGCCGGCTCGAGGACGACGGCACGGCGAGGGTGCTGGCGGATACCTGGCAGGGCCGCGAGCTCAACAGCCCGAACGACATCGCGGTCGATGACCGGGGCGGCATCTGGTTCACCGACCCTCTCTACGGCCGTGAAAGCCACACCGGCGTCGTACGCGAGGCGGAATTGCCGTTCCGCGGCGTCTTCCGGATCGACCCCTCGGGCGATCTTCACCTCGTCGACGACGACTACGACGGACCGAACGGCTTGTGCTTCTCGCCCGACAGGTCACGCCTCTATGTCAACGACAGCGAGCGCCGGCACATCAGGTTCTACGAGATCGATGAGGCGGGCGCTGCCTCCGGTGGCCAGGTGTTCGCCGAGACGCGCGACGACGAGGGCACGCTCGGTGCGGGCTCGCCGGACGGCATGAAGGTCGATGCCATGGGCAATGTGTGGTGCGGCGGTCCGGGCGGCATCCATGTCTTCGACGCGGACGCCACCCTGCTTGGCGTCATCCTGACGCCCCGGTTTCCGGCCAACTTCTGCTTCGGGGGTGACGACATGCGCGATCTTTTCGTCACCGCGGAAACGACTTTCCTGCGCCTGCGTGTGGGACTTCCCGGGCACCCGACGTTCCAGCCATGACGACGTTCCGCGGTACTCGGCGCATCTCTTGAACATCTTGCAATGCACCCTGCCTCGAAAACAGGACAGGGAACGCAGAAATGGATTTCAGAGTGTGACCCAAGGTCAATGCGAATCCCGGCGCCGGGGCGCGTTGGTTGCATTCTTCATCTCGAACGCCCCCGTGAAGCGCAGCCTCCACGCCGTCGGAACCTGCCGATCAGACGAGGGGATTCATCCAGCGCAACCCTCGAAACCGGGCCATGTCCGCATCGGTCGAGTGAAGCTCCGCCTGATGCTCGACCGCAAGGGCGGCGAGATGCGCGTCCGTGGTCAGGTTGCCAGCCGATCCCACATCCTCAAGGAAATTGAACAGGATGTTCGCATGCCGGTCCCCGGGGTGGATGAGCGTTGTCTGGGGACGGGCGAGCCAGGACCTGACGCGGGAGCAGGCTCTGTCCACAGGCAGCGGGCTGTCGAGTATCCCGGGATGGGTTGCAATGCGGATGAACCCCAGGATCACAACCCAGGGAAGGCCGACCGTGCCGGGGCCATTCATCAATTGTTCCCACCATGTTCGTGCCGCTTCGTGCTGGGGGGACTGCGAGTTGTAGGCATGAATCAGGAGATTGATGTCGGGAACGATCATCGAGCCTGCTTTCGAGCGAACTCATCCGCCTCCATCTCGTCAACCAGCTGATTGAGCCGGTTGGTATCGGTTCCTGGCTTGAAGCCGAAGGCATGGGACTCCACCTTGAATGGAGGCACCCGGGGTGATTTGCTCCGCATCCCGAGACCGATGCGCAACGCGTCGTTGACGACAGCCTTCATGCTTCTGTTCGTGCGCCGCATCTCCCGTTGCAGGAGCTGTTCGACATCCGGGTCGACGGTCAGTGTGGTTCTCATGTATGGCATCATGATGTTCCGAAAGTTGATGTCAAGATGTCATGGCGTCCGGTGTCCGGGGCGCCTGCCGTCATTCGTGATCGCTTGCGCAATCCGGAACGCCCTGGACGGTCTCTCTCCTCGGACACCATCCCAACCCGTTCATTCCGCCGCCAGGGTACGCGTTCCGACCCCGCGGTCGTGTGTATCGCTCAAGTCTTCTGACAGCCGGCGCGCGGCCGTGACGTGGCAACCTGCGAGAGCCCGGCTCGCTTCACCGACCTGACCGGGAGACGGCATCGCGCGCCCATCTCACATGGTGCGAAACGGCAGGCGGTGCCATGGCGCGACCCTCGGGTTGTTGGTGACGTTCGTGAACAGCATGCGCTTGATGAATAGAGCGGTGCGGGTGCTCGGCCCCGTGCAGACGAAGATCTCTGTGTGCGCGGGGTGCGTCTCCTTCACCCCCTGATCGGACCGGTGACACGCTTCGCCGCGGAGCCGCTTGGGGCGATACAGCGGAAAGAGTCCCGTCCGGGACTCTCCCGTCCAAATGGATGAACAGTCCTCCCGAAGGCGACAGTCAGGCATGACTTTTGACCTCATTTTAGCGAGATACCTCCCATTTGGGAGGATTTTCGCGTTGTCCGGCTTCCCATAGGTTGCGCCGCGCGGCTGCCGACTCCTGCGCGGATCGGTCTCCGCCCGACTGGGCTGCCTGGGGAGAATCGTGGGTCACGGCTCCACTCTTGGGCCATGCGGTGTGCAGACCACGCAGGCAGGGACGTGCCATCGGAGGGATGCTCCGTGAGCCCGGACGACGCCTTCGGGCGTATCCTCGAAGCGTTGCATGCAGCCGTTCTCGATGACACTCTCTGGCCTGCCGCCGCGACCCTGATCGAAGAGGCCATCGGAGCCCGCGGGAGCGCCCTGGTGGTCGGCGAGGGGTTCGGCGAGGAGGCGCGGGTCCACTTCGCCAGGTTTCTGTACCACGGCGAAAGCCACCCGGACCGGGTGCGCGCGTATTTCGAGGTCTACCACGCGCAGGACGAGGGCGTGCACCGCCTCAGGCGTCTTCCCCATGGCAAACTGGTCCATGGGCCCGAGCTCTATACCGAAGACGAACTGAAGACCTCTCCAGCGTACAACGAGGGCTTGCAGTTGCTCGGCCACCGGAACGGCCTCGCCGCGCGCTTCGATGGACCGGACAGCCTGCGCATCACCTGGGGCGCCGGCGACCCTGTCGGCGACGGCTGGCAGTCCGCCCAGCTTCACCTGGTCGAGCGCCTGCTGCCGCATGTGCACCGGTCGGTGCTGATCCGCCAGGCGCTGGCGGCAGCGGAGGCCCTGGGTTCGGGACTTGAGGGCCTCCTGGATAACGGCCGCATCGGTGTCGTGCAGCTCGACCGCAACGGGCGCGTGCTGGCGGCCAACAGCCGGGCCCTCGACATCCTGCGCCGCGGCGACGGGCTCACCGACCGCGAGGGCATGCTGGATGCCTGGCTGCCGGCGGACCGCAGCCGCCTGCAAAGGCTGGTGGCGCGCTCCCTGCCGGACCTGTGGGGCGAGCCCCCGGTCGGCGGCTCGATGACGGTCCAACGCTCCTCGGGGCGGTCGCGGCTGGGGTTGCACGTCAGCCCGGTAGGGGACGCGGGAAGCGACTTCGGGGGCCGCCGCGTGGCGGCGCTGGCGCTTGTGGTCGACCCGGCGCACCGGACGCGCATCGACGCCCGGCAGGTCGCGGTGACGCTCGGCCTGACGCCGTCGGAGGGCCGCATGGCGGCTCTGCTGGCCGAGGGCCTGAAGGTCAACGAGATCGCCGCGGTGACGCAGTGGTCGCAGGACTACGTGCGCTGGCTGACCAAGCAGGCGTATCGCAAGCTGGGCCTCAAGGGGCAGGTCGAGTTGGTGCGTTAGGTCCTGGCGGTGGACACCCTGCCACGGCGCTGAGGGCGCCTCGACAGTCCGCACCCGCCCGGCTCCCGCCGCTCTCGCCCGGTCACCGGCGAACTTCTGATACCTCCCACATGGCAGAATTTTTTGAGAGACTTGGACCACTCTATCGTTCTTGACAGTGTTGCGCGTGTCCGCCACCTCGCAGCCGGCCTGCCTTGGCCGGACTGCGAGGTGGTGTGCGGACGTGAATTGAGACGACATAAGGCAGAGGACGGTCTCCGTTCCTGCCTTTTGTGGTCACTGGCTGGCGTCACCCACGAGGTCCGGACCGAAGAGGCCGCGCCCGCTTCTTGACCGGAACCGTGTCCGGACGCCGATGATGTCTCGTCATGTCCTCGAGGCTTCCTGCGACAGGGAATCCGACGGCACCGAGGATCAGGGACGCCCGCGCGGGATGATGAGGGCGTCGACCGCCTGGCAACCCTGTGGATGGACGATCAGGGGATTGATGTCGAGTTCGGCAAGGCGGTCGCCCAGGGTCGTGGCGATGACGGAGAGCCTGGCGACAGCATCGATGAGGGCATCCACATCCGCGGCTTCGCTTCCTCTCAGACCATCGAGGAGCGGCCTGCAGGCAAGTTGATCAACGGCGCGGCGCACACTTGCCCGTCCTGCCGGAGGAAGCAGGAATCTGCGGTCAGCGTGTGTCTCGATCAGAACCCCGCCTGCGGCAATCATGACGAGCGGCCCGAACTGACGATCGATGACGATACCGGCCGCCAGTTCGACGCCACGGGGAGCCATTGCCTCCACCAGCACCCGTGGCCCCAGCCTCTCCGCGAGGTCACGCCAGCTCCGGACGGCATCGTCCTCGTTGTCGACTGCGAGAATGACACCGCCCACCTCGGTCTTGTGCAACAGACCGGCGGCGGCTGACTTGAGAGCCACGGGCCAGACGATCGCGGCTGCAGCCGCGGCGCACTCGTCAGCCGATACCGCCATCCGCCTTGCCGGCGCGGCGATGCCGAAGCTCTCCAGGAGGGCGAGGCCTTCGTTCTCATCGAGCGCCTCGGCCCGGCCAAGCCGATGACGCCAGCGTTCGATCACCGGCTCTTCGGGAAGGGGCACCATGTCGCCGGGGGAGTCGTCCACCCGGTCGCGGCGCTGCATGGCAAGGCGGACCGCGCTGAGGAAGGTCTCGGTGCCGTCGATGACGAGCACAGGGCTCTCGGCGGTCTTCCTCGTCATCTCCGGGTCCATGGCCCGGCTCCAGTGCTGGCAGAAGAAGACCGGCTTCGCCGTTTCGCGCTCGATCTGCTCGCAGAGCTCGAGGTAGATGGAGCCGCCGGTTTCCAGACCCCCGAGGTCCGCGAAGATTCCGGTCATGGCCGATGCGGGGTCATCGGCCAGCGCCTTCATGGAGCCCGTGTAGACCTCCTGCCACTCCCGGCCCGAACCCCAGACATCCGTCGGGTTCACCGGTTCGAGACCATACTCCAGGAGGCCGGCGAGTTTGTTCACCGTCCCTTCGCCGATGTCGGCGAAGGGAACGTTCATCCTCGCGGCCAGATCGAGCAGCATGCCGCGGGCGCCGCCCGAATCCATGATGCCCGCAAGGCCTCCCGGAGCGATCTCCTTGTGGTGCGCAAAGAGGCGGCTGGCAGCGGCGAGTTCGTCCCAGGTGTCGACCCGCAGCACGCCGTAGTGGTCGAAGACCGCTTCGTAGGCGGCATCGTTTCCGGCGAGCGCGCCGGAGTGACTGCGCGCCAGCTCGGCGCTCCGGTCGGTCCGGCCCACCTTGATCGCCACCACCGGAACGTCCGCTCTCGCCGCCCTGTCGAGGGCCGCCCGGAAGGCGTCGGGATCCCGCACGGTTTCGAGGAAGAGCGCGATGACCCGCGTGCTTTCCTTGTCGAGCGCGTAGTCGATGTAGTCGGCCGCTGTCACCGTGAGTTCCTGACCCGCCGAAATGCACAGGTTGTGCCGGTGCCTCGGGTCGACGAACTGCAGGGTCAGAAAGCAGGTGCCCGAATGGCTGATGAGGGTGATGTGGCCCGGATCAAACCAGCCGTCGTCCGGCACGTTCATCCACGTGACCCGGGCTCCGATCGAGTAGTTCACGTATCCCATGCAGTT
>JAODVQ020483315.1:0-10232 GCA_025400075.2 Phenganax stokvisi
TTCACGTAAGCGCGTGCACGTAACAACCTGGTTAAACCCTGATCAGGAGGCTCAGCCCGGACGGTCCGTCGAACCCAACCGGACGACCGTGACCTTCGTTCGGCTCCACGAAGGCTTCCATGGCATCCGAGATGCAGGCTTCGCCTAGGCGGAGGCCGGAAAGGCGGAGAGGCGGGAGGATGAAAACGCAACTAAATTCCGGGCGGTTGCTGCTTTTGGGAGATCTTTTTTGAGAGCTTTCACTCCTATACGGTCAGTTTAGGGAGTTCGAGCGATGCACATGGCTTAGCTTTGTTCTTCTTTTCCCTTTTCTGTCTGATATCTCAAACCGGAAATGCGGTGGGCGAAAACCAACCACCTCCTCTCGACACCCTCGGCGACCTCCCGCAGCACCGGGCACCGCACCCAGCGCCAGGCGTTCTTCGGCCAAGTCCAATTCGGCGGCCTGTGCAGGCCCAAAGCTTTCTTCGGAGGACTCAGTCTTCTCCTTCTCAAGGTTTGGCCATGTTTGGCAACTCAGGCCAGGAAGGATGCGTTGTACGTAGACGTGGGTGGAATAATGGGATAAGAATTATCATGACTGGGATGTATTTCTCATAGTTGAATAGTTGTTTTGAAAAAATATCTAATTTGGAGGGTTTTGACTAATCAGGGCCAGGATCATCGCGAAAAACCAACATGAAGCACCAAAGCAATAAATGCACGGAAGCACCAAACTTGTTAAACGCGAAGCACGAAACATGAAGCACCAAAAACGCTAAGCACGAAACGCGAAGCAGCAAAACACATAACCATCAATCATCCCTCATCAATCATCATCAGATGCGACAACCAAAGCTCATGCAATGGTTAGTTCTTGGCATTGTTTGGGGATGATGACCGTCTCAACCATCGACCATGTGAACGTGAACAGCCTCCAGCATGACAGAAGGCACCAAAGCACGAAAGCCGCCGCCACATGCGAGACAAAACATGAAGCTCCACCACCACAACCGCGCGCAAACAAAACACGAAGCTCCAGGTTCAAAGCACCAAGAAAATCATCATCCTCAATTAAATCGGATGAGATCGGCAACCAAGCATGCTAAGCTGGGATAGTAGTCGGTCGTTGCTGTAGCGGTCATAAACTTCGGTGGACTCGTTGGACTCAACACCATCATCATCAGTCAGGGAACGGCAACAACACACAAACAAACGTCAAAGCGGTGCACGTCATGATCGGATTTAAAACAACTATGAGAAATACATCCCAATCCATCCCTCGTCGTCAAAAGTTGCTCCCCCCAAAAAAGGCACCGCCAAAGCTCAACACAAGCACCACCAAGAAAGCTCCATGAAAACAAGCTCCGCCCAAACAAGCTTTGCAAAAGCACCGGCCAAGCAAGCTGTTAAAAGCACCATCAAGCAAGCTGTTAAAGCACCATCATGTCATCCTGGTCCTCAGCGGAGAGCGGCAACGCCATGGTGGTCAAAGATCGGTTCCATGTCATTGATTCATCATCGCACTTTGTTTTGATGTATGGCTGTCGCCAAAACTCGTCCTCCGTCAGTCAGATTGCAAAAACCGTGAATCAACATTGAATTTGTCTTGCGGTAGTCATTGTTGCGAAAGGTATTCATAGTCTCCGGCCATCATCCAACCACACAGTCCAAATTCCAAGATCCTGGCCCTGATAATCATCATTGACAAAAAATTGGTTCAAATTTAAAATAGTGTTTACAGTTTTAATTTTGGTATTCAGAGTTCTCGGGTGATTAAGGGAAGGAAGATGGACAAGTTTAAAGACTGGTCCTGGCAATGTGTTCCAATGACAGGACGTCAAACAGTTATTCAATAAAAATTCAGGACATGGTGCCAGGTCTGTTGAAGTAGTGTTAAAATAATAAGGACGGTGTGAAATTAGAAACGTGACCCAGGACCATTTCAATTGGAACCATGCATTCAGGTCACAGGTCAAGTCGTTCGTCCAGCACTATAAAACCATTGAGGTACAGTGTTACATGATGCTGGTGATGATGGTCAGTGACCAGAGGGTTTAGATCCCCAGCTCAAACTTATCATAATAAACCCTGGAAGTATGGACCTCCTGACTCTTAAACTAGCCTAAAAGAGGACCTCCGGGTGAACGATGAAAAATGTAACGCTGCACAAACCTGCAACCTAAGTTCACAATTTCCCACATTCAACAATTTATGATAGTGAAATAATAAGTTGGGGTAAGTTATTATCAGGTTGTAAGATGTTGCGATGCAGAGATTGACCCCGGATCAACCACCCCAATGTATAAATTATTTTAAAGGAGTGTGTGGGATAAGATATGGCCCCTCTGTGTTTTGACCTGGGAGTCGGGTGAAAATTATGGTGCCTATGATGAAAATGTAAAGTGGTTTCCTACCAAACCCACCCTTCCTCCCATCCCTAAGCCAAGCCCCAGCAGAGCAACAGCAGAAGCAGCTGCTGAACCACGATGGTCCAAGCCTCAGAACGGGCCGGCCATGGAGCAAATTGTAGTGGAGGGTTCAAGAGCATGGAAGGTTCAAGATTCAGTATGTCAGTGAGCATGTGAGCAAACTGTCATCAGCACTTTTTCACCACATAATTTGTCCGTGCTCCCTCACTCAGAGTCTTCAGATGCATGTGCATCATCATCATGATAATCACAACGGCAATCTTTTGCTGCCATGTAGAGGGCTTTAATGTCACTCCTCAGATTCCAATACAAATGATTGACGCAGGACCCTGTTTTATTAAAGTGATAGTTTCCTTTTTGAAGTCCAAGTTGCTACCAGGTTAAAGACAAGACTCTCATCCAAAAACTCCTCAAAGTAGCATGTGTAGCACACCACACAGATCTTGTCATCAGCGACGGCATGGAGGAATTCCAAAATGTCTTCACGTGACACGAAGAACATTGCTGGCATCACAGTGGCACGGACAAAACACTGCTGCTGAGAGTATGAAATGCTACTGAACCTTAATCAAAAGACTTGACAAAGGAATGATTTTGACAGCAACGAAAGCACGAACTTGCACATACTCAGCACTGTGCCAATGCAAACCCATTTCACTTCCACCCGTGCTTGCTCAAAGTCGGTCACCATCCCATGGATACTTTGATCTTTGAAAGGATGGAAGCAACAACTGGCACCGGCCAAGCGTTTCCGGCAGCTCCACCAATCTCATTCTGAGATACTTTCATTTTGCTGGCCAGGTCACTCACATCCGAAGGGATTCCCTGCAAACGAAGCATTTCCTTATAGCCAAGTTGCTCAGACATGATGGGTTGAATTGAGCTCTGAATTCAAAGACACTGTGATTCTGTTGAAGTCAAGAGTCCTTGGGCAACATGCGGCGATCCAGCTTTGTCAGCCACCATCCACTCTGCATGCCACGGGTGCGAGTCAAAGTTGGAGTCGTGAACCGCCGTGGCTTGCACTGGAACTTCTTGGATGATGCGATGTCCACAAGCCTAAGATTGATGACAAGTTAGTTGGACATGTTCCCACCCCACCCCCTGCACAAGCCAGGAGCTCCTGTGCCATCATGGTTCAGCAGCCACTGCAGCCACTGCTGCTGCTAGGTTATTTTTAGTAGTTATCATATCATGGGAAGCAACTTGAACTTCAAAATAAGCCAATTCCTGACCAAACTCTAGTCATTCCTGGACGGCTGAGGCCAGAACCATATCTGCTGCCGGGCATCACCACCAAGGTTACGAATCTGCCGGAGCCCCCGGCGGAGCATCTTCTGGGAATGGGGTGACAGTGGTCCTTGGGGATGATGACATTGATAATAAGAAACGAACTAGTCAAGTATGAAGTTGAAGCTGAGAGTCGTTCCTCAACATGGACTTTCTTTTCCAGCACCGAGCTCATAGGCACCTTCCTCTTGCATGGCAAAGGCCAATGGAATGCACCTTTCTTTTTCTTGATCTTGAGGGCAATGATGAAGATCCGCTTTCTTTGTTGCGGCAACCCATACTCAGATGCATCCAGGATTTTGTAGTAGACATTGTAAGTCCTTTCCCCATCCGGATCCTTCATCATGGAGAGCCTGGGTTGCAATCAGTTTCAACAACAACATCAATTAAAAACTGATGATGAATGTATTCCAAGCAGCTTCATGATCCATCTATCAAAAATATTCTTCTTGAGTTTCTTTGACCTGAGGATATTGGGAACTTGCTCCAAGAGGACTGCGTCCGGGCGCTTCTGGTCGATGTAGCGGAATGTCGCACTGTAGCATCGAGCACGCAAGTCAGCCTGAGAGACAGAATGATTTGGTTTTTTTTTGGGGTTTTGGGCCAATGTTCAATTCTTTGTCATTGATGCGGACAAGTAACTTTTCCTTTCTTTTTCCCAGCTGAACTCACCGGTTGGCAAGGAGGACCTGCTCCATATAGATGTACATGGGGCATAGATGCCACATCTCGTTTCAAAGCATCCTTACTAAGCGCAAATAAGAAGCAAATGTAAATTTAAACGAATGACTTAATGGATGATGACATCACTGCAAATCAACATTGTCATTTCCACCCAAGTTCCTTGTATGCAATCTTTGGTTCATGAATCATTTGGGTGATGCCCCGGAGGTTGTCGTTGATCTCACTGATGAAGCGGAGGTCAAAGGACATGCCAATCTTCCTGAGCAAGATTTGACAGCCAGCGATCATAATTTAATAAAAAATGACTGACTGTCGACTCAGAGTTTGTTCATTCACATAATTGCTTGACAAGCGTCATGGCGGCCCAACTCATACATTCCAACCCCGAGAAATCAGATCCAATTTTGATCCGTTTATTGGGTGGCATGGTGACTGCAGCCACACCGCCACCCCCCACCCAGCCAAAATACTACAACATCATCAGACTGTGAGACGTGCGATCCGACTGTATCAAACTGCAATCAAAATAAATGTAAAACATCAAATTCAAGACACCCTTTTCAAGCTCGGCGGCGGCGGCATGATGCAGGAGCCAATGGAATGGACATCACTGGCGTCACTGACTGGCAGCTATCTCAGATCTAGAATTGGAATTTAAATTGTGTGCCACTGGAGCTCAACCCATGATGGAGTCACTCATTCAGTAAAGTTTGCAAGTCAAAATTAATAAGTAATAAGTTGAAATTTGACATGGAGATGGCTAGGTGACTCATCAAGTTTAGAAGTTTAATAGGTGGCTCAAGTTACTCAAACCGAGTTTGGAAATGGAAGGTGACTCACAACCCCCAGCTTCAGCGACACCTGCAGCTACATTTGCTGCAGCAGGTGAAAAGCTCAGCTTGCGCCCGCCCCCTCAGTAGGGGGCTTTCCACCCTTCGGTCGTCCACGGAGCTTCTTGGCAATCTCTTCCGCAGCCTCACTGTCGCCATCATTCTTGCCCTTGGACTTAGGCTTTGGCTTTGGCTTTCCTTTCGGCTGCCCCTTGGATTTTGGCTGTCCTTTTGGCTTTGGCTCACCCTTAGGCTGTCCTTTTGGTTTTGGTTGTGCTTTTGTCTTGGGCTGTGGCAAGTTCTCCCTTTTCCACTCCTCCTCATCCGATGGCGGGGGGGTCTCTTCCCCCTCTGAGTTCAGCCACTCTGGTGTCTTGGGGCTCTCACCACCGTCAGACATCAATTTCTCATTGATCATCACCTCATCAGCCTCCTCCAGATCCTCGTCCTCATCATCATCATCACGGCCCTCCTGGTCAGGTTTGCTCTTTGGCTTGGGCTTCGGCTTGCCCTTCGGCTTGCCCTTTGGCTTTGGACCTTCCTCCTGAACGAGTGAGAAATCAAGCGGTTGAAGTGAAGTCCCAACAACATGAAGAACAACGACAACCATTTAAGACAAGTTATCAGCAAGTTTTAAAAAACAACTTTTATTGGTCAAACCGTCCTTGCCCAACTTCTTGGCATCTTTGATCAACTTTGCAAGTTCACTGCTGAACAGCTTGTCCTTCGGGTCCTGCATGGCTTGGAAGACCAAATTTTCCAAGCGCCGGGTGAGCTGCTTCACCTCAAAATTTGTGACTTGAAATCCATTCGACAAAGTCTCAAATTATTGATGATTCATGAAACACAGTTCAATTCCAAGAGGCATGATCCTCACTGAAGCACAAGCCCACATAAGGCCAATTGTTCTTCACCGCGATCAGGGCCATGCTGCCATCTCCTTATTAAGAAAGACTCATTAGGCTCAGGGTCAGAGTCAGACAGAGGATCAACAAGTTTCAAGACAAGACACCAGCCGTGAGGTCATTCACGGCTTGGATGTTGAAGTCCAACAGGATCTCTTCCTGGAGCTCCCAGGGTCCAGCGTGGAAGAAGACCGGCTCCATGGTCGAGGGCGGCTTTCGTCCTGAGACAGGGATCTGACATGCAGGGAAAATACTCAATAACTTTAAAATAACATTCTCCTTCAGGGCGATCTTCTCCACCGTCTGGGCAGCTGCCGCCCACAGCCACCCTATGGTGGCTGTACAAGCTTCGCTTGTCCATGACCGGGAGCTTCCATGTCGTCTCGGCCTCATAGTCTGGAAGCCTCACCATTGCGACAACATCACCACGATTGGTGCCTTTAAAATGCGTCCTGGCAGACTCAGAAGCACAAAAACAGATCATTGCGTGGATGATTCAAAGGGCACAATTGAATTAAAGTTTGTCCTGCTCTTCTTGGGAATCCGGAGGCCATCCGGATGCATCAGCATGTGAACAGTTTCGATCTGCTTCACATTCTGTGCTCCTTTGCGGTCTCGCCTGGCAGTGTGAATTTCAGCTTAATGATAGACAGTTCTATCAATCATGACAGGCTGGCCGAGCCATGATAGCCTCCTCATCATAGATCACATGAAGCTGCCGTTCTGATTTGTTGACTGCCACGCTCCCCAACTTCACTGTGGTGAGCTGGCTGCGGTTGCCTGTGAAGTACAGGCTTTTAACATTGAATTTCCAATGACTGATGATTGACAAGTTTAATGGTCCTTGTCGTCCGCCATCATGCATGAAGATCACATCCGAGCTGTTCCAGACAGGGGCGCCATCAGCATTCTGCTCAAAGCGACATCTCCTTAATTCTAAGACTTGGACTTTTATATATTTACAAAATACATTCAAAAACATCCAAGCTTCGCGATCGCTCCCAGCAGCTTCTGGACTCGGTTGTCCTGAGTTTGACTGCCCCACTGAGCAGCAGTGGATGCTCCAGATAAGATTGCATAAATGCCCAAGTCTACATTATTACAGATTATATTAGTTATTTAAAGCCAAGAATCCCGCAAAGGGGGTGCTCGAACCTTTGGTTGTGAAGCAGCCTCTGAAGCAAGCTTGCTGTCAAAGACATGGGCGAGCAATGCTGTGGCATAAGGCTCTTCTCCTGCATGGATTGATTTCCTCAGATCTGAAGACAGTAATAGTAAGAAAATGTCAAAATTATGATGTTTTTAAATACGACCTGACTGAGACACATTAATAAAAATAAGTACAAGCGTCCATTCACCCTTGAAGTCTTTCAAGAAGCTGTCACTCCAAAGATCGACCAACTCGTTCTCTGTCTTAGGCTCCACCAGCAACTTGCAAGTCGTGTGGACCTGAGCAAGCTACCCGAGGGAGAGTGTCCTGAGTTTTGAGCGTTTGGTAAGATTGGACTTAATAGATCAGTTGAAGACACCTTCCTCACTGCAAGTTTCTTGAACTGTAGCAGCTTCTCCTTCATGGTCTCCGTTTTGGAAGCTGGGGTGTTGGCTTTGAAGGGCAAAGTTGGAGTGTCCTCCACGAGCAAGTGGTTCATTTGCTGCACCTCTTCCTCCTCAGGTGTGGGATCCTCCTCCTCATCATCTTCAGCGGCGACCACAGCGGTCTGATCCCCATCCACCAGATCACCTTGCCGTTGCTTCTTTGCTTTCTGCTCTGTTGCAAAGAGCTCCGAGCACTGTTGAAGTTCATTTCTAAACTCAGGGGCATCCAGGTATTCTGCAATAGCTCGGCGGTTTCGCACCAAATTGGTGATTGCAGTCCAATAGTCAGCAGAATAGACGGTGTCCTGACATGTTGTTCAATAACGTTTGTTGATAGTTTATGACTCCACCCCAGTTGTTATTATAGACCAAGCAGCTTCAAGCAGCTGCCAAAAGCGGTCAGCCGAGTCTGGCCATCCTGCTCGCCATGTGATCTGCTCATTTTTGACTTTCCTTAACAAGAGTGTTCAATGATTCAATGACACATGGAACCACCCACACACCGGTCACCGTTTGGTTTCAGTATCACTTGCGGCACAGAGTCTCTCGAAGAGCATTGTGCCCCTGAGACACCTCCCTGATGGCCTTTTTGACATGATCAGGCCAGTCATCAAATTCCGAATCCATGTGGCGGAGCATCAGGTCCAGGAGCGCTTTTTGTGCAAGCATGCACTTGCAAGTCACTCCCTGTAGGCTTCTGCAGCTCAGGTGCCCAGCATTCAGGTAACCCTGGTGTGATCCGTCATACCTGAGATTCAAACTCAATTTAATTCCGTCATACCTGAGCTCAAAGGCATTAACTTGTTTGCAAATAAGATACGCAGCCATGAAGACCCATTTGATGCCTTCCGGTGTCTTGCCCTGCTGGATGAGGATCTGGAACTTAGTCCAATCCCGAAAGACTGAGAGCTGCATTTCATCAGCATTTCTCAGCATCTCGGCAAGCCCCTGGTCGGCCAAGACCTTGGTAGTCTCCACAAGCCCCTGAGCTGCTCTAGTCAGTTTAGTTTCAAAATCAATTGATTGGACAAGCAGCCCGGTTCTGCATAGTGCAAGCTGTGTCAATGAAGGACGGGGATACCTTGGATGAGCAGCCGGGAGACTCAGACTCAGGTTGGTCTTGTGGTCACCCTTGAGTTGCTGTCCAAGTAACGGCATCATCTTGGTTGGCAAACGTCACATGCTGCAGATACTTCTGGGAGAGGTCTTCGGAGGATATTGGACCATGCTTGGATTCCACATCCTTCTTGAAATTGATGATGCTGTAAAAGATTTGTAAAGGCGAGTGCTTGAGAGCAACACCATGAAGCTCAAACGTCCTGCCATGAACTTGTTGTCAAATGCTTTACTAAGACTAGCCACTCAACTTAAAAACTCTGAGTCTGATTTTCAGTCAAGGATCTGTCGTTCTTGGAAAGCCAGCAGGTAGAGCCTTGAGTCAGAAACAAAGCAACATGGAAACATGGTTAATAACATTGCGGAAGTTCCTTCAAATTAATTGTCAAGTCCAAGCCACTCCTCAATCTGGACATCCTGAATCAAGTACTCATAGGAGACCGTCAGAAACTGTTTCTTCCACTCATCCATCTTTGTCAAGTCAGCAAGGTCCCGGTGAGCAGACAGGGCAAAAGCAATGTCCACTTCCACAGGGCTGATAGCCCTGATCCTTCCATAAGGCGGATCTTCTCCAGCCATGGGTTGAGAAATGTCATTGTAAGTCAAGTCCTGACAGGATCCACCAGCTGACAGATGATTGAATTCAACGGCCCCATTAAACTAATTCTAAGCCAAGTAGCACCCTGGATGTGGACTTTCAGAATCGTGGGATAGGGGGCGGGCAGCTGAAAATGGTGTTTCATCAGCTGCTCCACCGCTGACGTCCGGATAGGT
Organism: Phenganax stokvisi; assembly: GCA_025400075.2. Classification (NCBI taxonomy): domain Eukaryota; kingdom Metazoa; phylum Cnidaria; class Anthozoa; order Malacalcyonacea; family Clavulariidae; genus Phenganax; species Phenganax stokvisi. The sequence continues at coordinate 9,607 of JAODVQ020483315.1, forward strand.
GTCTTAGTCACAGGGTCATGACTGTTTCAACTCTGAACATGTCTAAATCTTTACAGCCACGGCACTCCCGGGGAAGGATTGTATTGAAGGTTGTGGCGAAACCAGTTCTGACCACACTTGTAGGTCTTCTTGGCATCCGGTGTGTCCATCATCGCTTGGTAGTTGGCTGAGTTAAAGGGAGCCTGTGGCAATGCCAGGAATAAAACTTATAATATTTTTAAAACTTAAATTAAATGGTTGTCATTGTTCATACCCCTGTCCTCTCGACCTCCTTCTTTGACCATCAAAGGATCCTCCATCCATACTTCAGGCCACCTGCAGCAGCAGCTGGTCGTGTGGAATCCAAAGCTGAATCACCGGATGACTGTCAGCAGTGGTGTGTGGGGATTGGTATAATTATTGTGTGGGCATGCCTGTCAAGCAGCCCATTGATTGCCGTCCGGTAGTCCTCCAGCAGGTCAAGATTGACATCACGCGTTGAAGGGGCCGAGGATGTGGCATCCATCCCTGGCCCTTTCTCAGTACTGGGCCGTTTCCGGCCCATGATGCCCACACAAGCCCAAAATCTGCGGTAGTCACTTGTTCTTAAATGCCTTAAATCAATCCATGAGCCAGGGACTGTTCTA